>MU228530.1:3358597-3378331 GCA_018584345.1 Thuja plicata | reverse complement strand
GGGGGGGGGGGGGGGGGATAATAACCAATGTTACATTTCCATTTGAACCATCCTTAGTGGGGAGATAACTCAAAGGGGAGATGTATCTCAAATAATATGAGAAGGTGTTTTCTAATTTGATGTATATGGACCTTCATTGAAGAAACTTGTGTCAATGATGTTGATGCGCAGATAAGTATCTATTATCCTTGAATATTACATTTATCTACTCATTGTAGTCTCTCTCTCATCTGTAATTATATATGTACTATAAGAGATATTTGCCTTGATCTTTTCTGGAGATGCTCTTGCAGGAAAAATAAGATTGATATCCGATTAAGAGGGATTCTGACTCTTCATAGGTAAATTTGGACGAGGAGCTCAGAAGATTGACATTAGACTCAAAGTGAGTCTGACAGTTCATCTTAAGCAATCTTGGATAAAAATATCAACAGATTGATATCTGCTCAATGAGATCTTCTCTGTGAGAGAAGTTCTAGGTGAAATCCCTTGTTTTCACCCTCTGCACGGAGGCATGATGGATTTCATGTTGTGATTCCATGTTTTTTTTGATGGGCATGGCCCCTGTGTACATCATGAGGAAGTGACAAATTCCAAATGATTATCACTTGTATTTGTTAAAGTTATTGGAAGGCGACGATCTTACAATAACTTGATCTTCTATCATGATAGACATCTTGTGATGGATAAAACATATCATAATAGATGATATCTTGCATGGTGGATAGAGCTCCTTAATAGGACCATGACCTTCTATTGTGATAGACATCTTGTGATGGTTAAAACAAACAATGATAGATGATAAATGTTCCTATGGTAAGTATTATTGAGGGTACATGTGCACATTACCTATGGACATTTGTGAGTTATGGTGAATATCACGAGACTTGATATTCTTGGTCAGACCATATCTCTTGTTATCACGATGAGGTGATATCTTCTCTCTTAAGAGTAATGGATCTTTTGTGAATTGCATTTTGATGAATTTTATCTTCCCTAGCTAAGAGGGAGTGTTGATGTTTGCAGCTTCGATCAGATAAAATGAATGAGATATTAATATTATGAGAATAGATTAAATTATGCACATACATATACATACCAATATATATATAATAATAGATATTATACACACACACACACAACAAATTTTCATTATATTAATATCATAATAATGAATAGACATGTCCCATGAAGGGACATGTCTCTCCTAGCCTCATTCTCAATATAAATGAAAGATAAATTGTTGTATTTGAAAAACACACACCACATACAACATAAGAAGTGATATTACATTTGCAATGATCCTAAAACTTAACATGTTGAAATCAGATTATGTGTAAACTTTAGAGATCTTAATAGGGATTCTCTTAAAGATTGCCACCCTCTTCCTTTCATGGAAAAAATATTGTCCAAGGTTAGTGGGTCTGAATGAGTTTCTTTCCTAGATGGTTTCTCTGGTTATAATTAGGTTTTAGTCTAAGAATCAGAACGATATGTGATTCCATTTACCACTAAATGGGGTACATATGCTTATTATAAAATTCCATTTGGACTAACTAATACAAGTGCTACATTTCAAATGGAAATGGAGATAGCCCTTAAAGGCGTATTATCAAGTTTTGTGCTAATATATCTTGATGATTAATTGTTTACTTGAATCATGCAATAAATTATCTTGATCATCAGAGTCAAGTCTTCATCAAATGTAGGGAATACCGTGTGTCCTTGAATCTGACCAAGTGTGTGTTTGTTACTAATCAATGAAAAATGCTATGACATATTATATCAAAGGGTGGCCTAACCATAGATCTAGAGAGAGTGGAGGCAATTCTTTCTCTCCCACTTCCTAAACACAAGAAAGGATTACAGAGCTTCCTTGGTAGAATCAACTTTGTAAGAAGGTTCATCCCTTACCTTGCTACCATGGTTAAACCTCTTACAAGTATGTTGAAAAATAATATAGAGTTCAAATAGACCAAGGAAGGGGAGAAAAGTTTCAAAGATATTATAGAAGCTATTGCATCTGCCCCTACTCTTTTCAATCCTAATTTTGACAGACTTCATCCTCTATACTATGGGAGGAGATTCAATTATATTAGATGTTTTGACATAGCTGAATGATGAAGGTACATAGAAGCCCATTGATTTCTTCGGTGAAGGGCTCAAATAATATGAAGGAAGGTACAATTATGTAGAAAGACAAGTTCTTTCTGTCATAAGAGCTCTCAAAAAATTCAGACATCTATTATCTAACAACAAGATCCAACTCTTAGTCCCACATGCAAGTGTGAAGGATTTTATTTTAAACAAGGACATTAGTGGGAATAGAGATAGATGGATCACCAAGGTCATGGAATATGACATTAAAATCAAGATTACTAAACTTGTGAGGGAAAAAAGATTATGTGAACAAATGGTCTCATCTTTTGAGACATCCAAAAATGCTGCCCTGTTATTGCAAGATGAACAACCAATTGAGAATGAAAATTAGAACAATTGGTTGCATGATATAACTATATTTTTTTTATAGAAGGGAGATATCCACAAGGTTTGTAAAAAGATAAAAGGAGACAAATCAGATTACAGTCCATTCCTTATGCATTAGTAGATGATAAATTGTTTAGAAAATATTCTAATGGTGTCCTACTAAGATGCTTAAATTTAGATCACATTAACAACTTGCTTGAAGAATATCATGATGACCCTTAAGGTGGTCATTTTTCAGCAAGGGTTACAACTATTAAGATAATGAGGGCTGGCTACTATTGGCAAACCTTGTTCAATGATTCCCATAAATGGGTGAGGAAGTGAAAAAAATGTGCATTCTTTTTAGGAAAACAAAGATTATAATTCCTTCCTCTTCATCTTATACAAGTTGATCAACCTTTTACTTAATGGGGTTTGGATTTTATTGGTGCAATTAACCCACCATCTAGTTCTGGTCACAAATGGATCTTGGCTACCATAGATTACTTCACATGGTGGAAAGAGGCAGTAGCTTTGAAGGATGCCACATATACTTTAGTAGTGGAATTCCTTGATGGGATTGCAACTAGATTTGATGCCCCTTTAACTATCATTTAAGATAATGCTAAATCCTTTTTTATGCTTTTTCACTAATATAATGATCTATTGAAGTGTTCTGTCTTTCTTAGCAGATGCATAAAATCACACACACATAAATATCTACCTTGTCTTTCTACGACTCAGGCATGCTTGGCTCAGTAGTAAGTGGAGCCTGTTGCTCGGTTACTACATGTCAGATGTGGATTCTGCAACCTTTTCCTTGCTCAGAGGTACTATATTTTGGATAGGAGATTGGGGTAATGATGCCATTACCTCAACTGCAATGTGCTCAGCATTGGACTCTTCAATAGTCTGTACCTCAGGTAGTGTATCATCATTTTCCTATTCTTGAGGGTCTGTACTCGGTACTTCTACCTCATTATCTTCTTTTATCTCAAATATCGATTTCCACACTAATGTGGCACGCTGGACTACATCTTCTATGTTTTTGTTCAATATTTGGAATGTCTTGAATTTGGGGTTGTGATTATTTTGAGATTTGCTCAAGGCCTCTTTTACTTTGTTTCCATTCATTGTAGGCATAACTTGCTTCAATTTTTGTTCCCTTATGTCCATTTTAGTTTGGACTGCATTGTTCCAGGGAATGGAGACTACCTTGAATAGGTCTTCAGTCATATAACTCTTCAGCTCGGAGGGGTCATATTTCCATTTTCCAATCTTCTCCACCACTGCTTCTTCAATCTTCTTATTTTATTCCTTAGTACTAGAAGCATAATTTAGTGACTTCAGATAACTCATAGCTCTTCCTTCTTTCAGTTCTTTAGTTTTCTAATTAAGTGTGGGTGTTGGTTTCATGAAAACCACAGTATCATCTTCTTCATAATTATCCTCATCATCACTCAGTACAAGTCTTCTTCTTGATCTCCTCAAGGTGACAACAGGGGTAGTGCCTTTTTCCTTTTTCTATTTGGGTGTTTCCTTCCTCTTCTTTTGTGGGGGTTCAATACCAGTTTCTTCCTTTTCTTCTTCAAATTCAACATCCTATGTTTTAACTATATCCTCTTTACTCTCAGAGACGACAGGAGAGTCGGAGGTCTTGCCATACTTCTTGAATGTATCAAGCCTCTTCTTTCCTCTTTTGAATATCTTGGGAATCTCAATCTCCAAAGATATCCTGCACTTTTCTTCCTCATATGTTCCAAAGTAGGGTGCCTTTGGATTGGAAGGTTCATTTACAAGAGGCTCTATGCTATCTTTTGTGTCATCTTTGTTGACTTCATATGACAAGGGTTTTACCCATGCAACCCTAGGCTTTGCTGCCTGTATATAAACCTTATCACAATCAACTAGGAAATATATTTCATCTTTGTAATCTTCAACTAGTTGTTTGGGAATTATGTACCTACTCTGCATCTTCTGTTTGAAATTCTCAAAGTATCCATCCATAATGTTATCAAAGTTATCTCCTAGCTCAGCTATGAATTCATTAATCTGATGGATTATTGGCCTATCCTTCTTCCATGCTACTGTACTCTTGGAGGGAAAGAACTTCTCAACATAAAAGAGTATGCAGATTAGAAGAGAACCAAACTTACATGAATTGGATTTGGATACTTGGATGCTTTCCATATTATTTCTCAATTGGATGAGCTGTAATTCTGCCAGGTCGAATACCAGATTCTTCTTCACCACTTTGTATGCTAGGTCAACAACTTCACATGGAACGTTGTTGGGTCTGCTCAAACTATATATCTTGTGGGCTATAACATGAATTCCAAATTTCAATTCCATATCAATTACTCCATTAAGTCTCATGCCTCTTCCATCCCACTCGACAAGAGTTAACTCAGCTAGGTCATCCCGGGTTAGGGTTTTGGTAGCTTTTGGCTTTTCTAGCATAGGGAACCCAGTGACACAGTGAATTATCTGCTTCATGATCTTCATAGGATGTTCCAACCACAGGTGCATGTTGTGGACACGAATAACAACATATATCATCCATTTTGTCTGGAAATCCCTTGACATGTGCATGATGTGTGTCAAACCCTTGGTTTTGAGGTGCTTATTCTTAGGATTCAGACTCCCATTTGTACATAATTCATCATATTCCTTATTCATCTCAATAGTTCCAAGCTCCTGTATGTTGCAGTGATAGAAGCTTCAGATGTCGTTAACCAGTTACACTCTCGGAGGGATTAGGGAATTAGCTCCCATCAGGTCTATCTCCTATGCAATTGTTGGATGAAGCTTAAACACCGGAGGATCACAAATTTCATTCCTTACCAACATCTCATAACCTTTCTTGACCTTGCTGCTGGAAGTGGATGCCATATTTTTTGGACGAAATGATCAAACTTCACTTACAATCACAAATTCGCACTGAATCACTGAGGGCTCTGAATTGATTTGTAAACTAAAAACTTTGTAAGAAATAGTCTTTACAATCCTTCATTTATAAGATATTTTCAACTGTTAGAGTATTTCATTAAATTCTCCGTACATAGTAGCTGGCATGACTCGAGTGTTTCTCCAGGATTCACTCGGAAGCTCAGGTGAAACCAACTTTCCAATTATCAATACTGCCCGAATCGGCTTGGTTAAGCTAGAGTAGCTCAGGTGTAACTAACATTCTAACTCGGGTAGAACTATAATATGTCCTCATGCATCAATATGTGGATTTGTACTTGCTAACTTATCTGGAACTGATGTAAGATGGCTTGTATTGCACAGTTCCAGTCATCTCCTTACATTCCTATTCTGTAATGGTAGATGCACCCATCTCACTATTTAGGGTGTCATTAGATCCTTCATTGCTTTGATCTGAATTATCTAAGGATTTCCTTACCCATTGCTTGCTCATTTGATCTGATTTTTGAGACTTTTGCTTTTCCATTCTCAAAACCAGTATCAACTTTTTCTCTGTTCATACAGTTCTTGCTTAGATGACCAAGTTGCTTGCACACATAACATCTCTTAGTATGATCCCTTTTTTTGAAGTGATTCTTCATATAGTTTGCACCAATGTGTCCATATTCACCACAATGACAACATCTATACCATGTGTTGTAATCCCAACAAAAAATTGCCTTGGCTAATTGTTCAACAGGATTCCAATTCTTAGTTCTGCACTCAGAAGATCTATGACCTTGTTTGTTTCACTTGTAGCATTTTCCTTCAAAATTAGGTTTCTCTTTGCATTCACTTGCTCTATGTCCATGTTTATTACAACTTTATCGTTTTCCATTAAATTTTGAATTTCCATTACTCTGATATTTATTTGTTGTATGCCCTAACTTACCATAATGATTGCATGTAGGCTTGTTGTTCTTTTGAGCTCCTTGCTGTGAGGATTCACCTTGTTCAGTATAACCTAATCCAGTCTGTCCATGATGTCTAAATTGTGTTGCCTGATCCATTTTGGTTTGTGAATTCATCATAATTTCAGTATTGAGATCATTTTGTAGTCTTTCATTTTCTGTTCGTAGATTGCCAACTTCCTGTGTTGCATTGTTGAGTTGACTTACCAAATCAGTTTGTTGAAGTGACAAGTGTTGGATTTCTTTTTTTTTCTTCTTATAATCTTGTACTCAGCAGTCTTTTATCTTTTTGTGCTATATTTCTGTCATCTTTTTCTTTGTTCTTTAGTTCCATGACTTCACATATTCTGATTGAACAAATTTCCTATTCTCTTTTCAACTTTGTGTCTTCTTCATGTAAAGTGAGATTCTTTGTAAGTAAGTCTTCAATGGCTGCATCAGTTTCTTCAGAACTTCTGTCCTTCCAAAAGTCTTCAATTATTTCTTCTATATAGTTCTTGTCATTCATCTGTACTGCTAATTCTTTTCTTCTTTTTAGGGAAAGAGAGAGTTTCTCCTTAAGTTTCATGATTTGATCCATGGCCACTTTAAGATCTATCTTTTCATTCTCGATGACTTTCTCCAATTTGTATGTTTCCATAGCCTCTGATCTTTTCTCAAGTTGTTAAAATTTTGATAAGAGAACCACTGCTCTGATACCAATTGTTGGAAATATATGATGTGCCCAGTGACTGAGAGGGGGGGTTAATTAGGAACCAATAAAACTTAATCCTTTTAATCCAAAATTAGATTAACTTATTTGGTTGCATTCATAGAACTTGAAAGTAAATAATCATACACAACACATAACACAATATTTGGTTACCCAAAAACCTTCCAAAAGAAAGTAAAACTGGGGTGGGGATGATACCCACAAGGTTTAGTACTACAGTACAAATTTATCCTGTTAGAGCTTATGATGACCACTTCTAATGGTTTGTCCTATTAGGAGCATAGAAAGCACTGTTAGGTCCACCTTGTTAAAGGGTTTTTCTGATCCATCTGTGAGATTGAACCAGTTGATGATCTGCTCTGTGCAACTATGATTTTTGAATAAGATCCTTCTGAATATAACTGATCACCTGAATGTGATAGATGAGACTCTTTTGTCCTAAATACTTTTTTTCTTAATCAAACTATCATTCACATATATTTTCACTTATGCATACATTTCATACATATATACATACATTCTTACACTTTGGATAAAACAAATTATCTTACATATATATCTTATCCAAACAAATAACTCTGCAAGTCATCTTGCAATAAACAAAATTATATTTAACAATATATGCAAGGTCGGCTTCAAACTGTCACTCGGGTCTAGAAGTTTACGCTGGTGATAAACTATCACTCGGGTCATACTGATCACTCGGGTGATACTGGTCACTTGGGAAATTTTGATCACTCGGGCAACACTAGTCACTCAAGAATTTGCATAATGCTTGCTGGCTCAGTCGACACAAGATGACTAAGTGTTTTGACACTAATTGATAATATGTCTTGCCATAAGGTCTAGAAGGTAACAATTATCTTAATAGTTTTCTTGTCACATCTTCTTTAGTAATTTGTCCTCTAGCACCTCTAATAGCATTCACACTTTCCTTTATTCTGGTGTTTTATAGTGTAACATTTTCACCTTCCTTAATTCTCATATAATCAAATTTCTCTCTTAAGCTTTCATCTTTTGCCTTCATAATAGGTCGATCTCCACCATGTATCAATTCAATCCTATCCCACATCTGATTTTTTGTATCACATCCTATAATTTGATTGAACTGTAGTTTGGTGAGAGTAGATGATATCTCAATCATTTCTTGTGTGTGGTCTTGTTTTTATCTTATCTGCTCAATGTCAAGGGACCAGTTTTTGGTGGTGTATACTCATTGTCAACATAATATACTGCATAATCCCCAACACCAGATAGGTGCAACCTCATTCATTTTTTCCATGTAGAGAAGTTATCCTTATTCATCTAAGGTGCCTCCCTCTTATACATCTTCAGATCTTTAACTCAAGTCTTTTAAACTTATCTCTTGGAGTACTTAGCTCTGATACCAATTGTTGGATTACTAAGAGGGTGGTGAATCAAAAAACTTATGATACTTAAAACTTAAAACTTAACTCTGATTCAACTCGGTAGGATAAACAAAAACATCAACTGAATCACCAAATATCTTCAATAACTTAAACAACAACTTGCATAAATAGTAAATAACACACACATGAATCATTTAACACATTTGACACCAAATTTAACGAGGAAACTCAATTTGGGAAAAACCTCTAAGGGAATTGTCACCCACAAATTAAAAATACTCTTCTGAAGTATGCTTAGTTAAAAGCTTATCTTGTTAAATATTACAATACACATTTGTTAAATGTGACTATGTTAGGGGATTTACATCAGACCCATTAAGATCTTCACCCTATTAGGAGTGGTCTGGTTAGAAGGCTTTGAACTATCTTTTAGAATGTCACCTTTCTCAAGGATTTTACAATAAGGTTGTTAAGTCCACTCGGTTAAGAGATTTTTCTGTTATAAATGCAAATAAGCAACAGTGTAAAAAATGATTTATAAAACTGCAACTACCTCTTGCTCAATCATATCCCTTTATGCATTCTCTGACTACTGGCATCAACCCTTCATCAATCTCTTCTCTTAGACTCAAATTATCACTTCTTTTCTCTTCACTACATCACTTAGTAGCACTTCAACAGTTCAACTTGTCAGCCATTTGTTCTTCGAATTCATCCTTTAAATAGACTCTAATTTTGCCTCTTAATCTGCTTTATTAGGTTTTCCTTCAATCATGCTTAGTTAGATTATGTTTTTGAACTAATTTAGTGATCTTGAAACTCGATTAGCCGCTTGGGCATCACCTCAGAACTTGCACTTTTCTTGGAAATAAAACCTTCACTTTTACCGCTTAATCTATACCATAGATTTATTCCTTGAATTTTCCCGTGTGCAAATCTTGTAACTAAATTCCTTTTCATTCTTGTAATCCTCCAGATCATTGTAGCATTTTATTAAATGCATTCTTATCCTTGTTTCTAACATTTGTTATGCTCGGTAACTAACTCTTATTTCGATGACTAACACGCACTTCTCGGTGCTTCTATGTCTCAGTGTCCTGAATGACTTTCATAACCCTTTACCGATAGACTCTCTCTCCTCGATAACTCAACTCTTTATTCTTATCGACTTGCTCAATATTCTTTATCGACTTGATAAAGTAGAAACCAATTATCTCAAGATGATCTTATCATTGTCTACTCTTTATCTATTGCCCAATTAAATCAACTCTGAAAGATATGGAAATTTAATATGAATCAGAAATCAATTTCTTGACATCAATGAAAAAATAACAACTGATCTAATTCTTTCTATAATCATGTATACCTCTGATCTCAATCTTCATCATCATATCCATTAGTTGATTAATAGTCCCAATCTCCATGCTCCTTAAGACAATAACATTCCTTGCTCGGTTGCAATGTTTGTTCCTACCAACCTGTGTCTTCTTCCTTAGATCCTTGCACTTTATCTCCAAAAGATATCACAATGTTGTCCCTCTTATCACCACAAGGTAAAGGGTTCAATTCATATCTCATCCCATGCTTATGCACTATGTACTTATTTGTATATGTATTATGGATAATCTTCCTTTGATGTTGTCATAGTCTTCCCAAGATCACATGTTCATAAGTCATTGGAATTACATCACAAAGCACATGATCCTGATATGGTCCAATTAAGAAATCAACAAATTCCCTTTATCTAACCTCTACATGCTGCTCGTGGCTTGCCCAAGTAGCTTTGTAAGGATTAGGATGATTAAAAAATGTCAATCCCAACTTAGATACCATATCAAACGAAACTAAATTGTCATGAGCACCTGAATCTATGATTAATTTACACAACTTCCCATGGCTTAAACAATTTGTCTTGAAAATTGATACTTGTAGTGTTTGCTACAGTAGTTTACCTCTCCTTATCATAGGAAATTCCCCATCCAATTTTTGTTCTGCCATTAATGGCTCATTTCCTTCTTTCTTCTCATCTTCTGTGTCAAATGTATCCTATTATCCCTGCCTCTATCTAATTTTTCCCACTTTGGACATTTAAATGATGGATGCCCAACTTCATTGTAATGGTAATACTTGCTAGTAAATGTGTGTTTTGCTTTTCCACCTTTATAACCACCTCTCTACTCTAAATCAAAGTATTTTCCTTTGTCCTTATCATAGCGATTCTGAAACTCGTTGTTTTTCTTCCTCCTCTACCTCTCATTAATGATCCTCCCCTATTTTTTTCTTGTCTATCTTGTTTCCTTTTCAACTTCTCCTCTTCCCTAACAACAAGTTGAATGCATTCCCCAAGTGTTCTAGGCACATTCAAACCTATTTCATCTTGTATGTTGAACCTAAGGCCGTTGAGATACCTGGTCACTTTCTCTTCCTCATCTTCCATTCCCCCCCTTATGCTCAACTTGTGGAATTTCTCAGTGTAGTTCATCACCTCCATGTCTCTTTGTTTCAACTTTTATCTCATGCTCTTTGTTTGGATTATGAAATATGATGGCATAAACTGATTCTTCACCATAGCCTTCATCCTCTCCCAACTAGTAACCTTATTCAATCCTTTGGCTTCTCTCTCAGTCTGCATACTGGTCCACCAAGTCAATGTAGTACCCCTTAGCCTAGACTTAGAAAATTTTACCTTCTTTTCATCCTCCATGTCTTCTAATTCAAAGAATTTTTCAAGGTCTTCTAACCACCCTAATACTTCTTCACTCTTCATCCTTCCTTGGTACATTGGTAGGTCAACATGACCCCTAACTCCTCCACTTTTAACAGCCTTCAACAATCTTACCATCCTCCTCTCCTCAGGATCTTCTTCTTCCCTATGCTCTTCATGTCCTCCATCAGTATTGTGATCTTCCTCATTGTCATGATTTTATTCCCTCCTAAGTTCTTCACTCTCATTCTCTAGGGATTCAATTCTTTCCAAAATTTGCATTCTCTCTCTCCTACCTTTCCTATCCTTTATGTCCTTTGTTTCTTCAAGTTCCCTCTTCTCCCTCTTCTATCTTTCAAGTGCTTTCCTCAACTCTTCAATTTCCCAAGCCATTTGGTTCTTCGGTGCCATCCTTCTCAAAAAAATATAACTCCTTCCCCTCAAGGACCTACTTGCTGCTCCGATACCACTTGGTGCAAAGGGTTGAAGTATGAGATGAATTTGGTCAAGTAGGCTTCATGAATGCTTCAATCTCCTTGTGTCCACTCAAATGTTTCAAGACACCCTATGGATTCTATATGGTGAAACTTGGTCTTTGGATGCAAGATGACTCCCAAGGCTTTAGATCTCTTATTATGGTCCAATATAATGTGAAACAACTACACACAAAGTTCCAACCATCCACTATGTCTCAAACCCAACTTAGACCTTTCAACTAGGCCTACTAGCCTACTAACCCTTCTCAGACTGTTTTCTTCCAAAATTCTCAAAAGACTTCCAAAAATAATTGGAGATTTAGATACCCTTTACCGATTTCTATAACATATCCCAAAACCAACTATGGTTCCTTTGATCAATCTATATGGAACAGGGATAGTTGATTGTTTTTAAGGGTAATTTAGCCCACTTTTACAAAGTGTAAGTAAATATTAATCTGAGACCTTATAACTCTCAATAGAGTTGTATTATAACCCCAATAAAATGATTTTCCAGTCAATTTGGACTCATGACATCCTTTGGCATTAAAACCCCAAAACCCTCCTTAATCCACTCCTAAACTAGGGCTTCTTAGAAAAGACCCTCCCCTTCACTTCTGATAATCACTCCAAGTTCCTAAACCTTCTACAAGATCATATTAGCCTATTCAAACCATTAAATCTCCACCTTGTTCGAGCAGATCTCTTGTTGCTACACCCTTGGCACAAATTATATGCACTTTTCTTAAGACAATCACGGTGTACACCTATTTGTCCACACTCCTTGCACATCAAATGGTTAGTAACATTATGTACATATTACATGAGCTCCATTCAATAGGAAAAAACATTCATACATCCATATAATGGACCTTTAATGCATTGTAGCCCTCAAAACAAGTAAAACCCCTTAGTTCTGTTCAAACCAGTCAAGGAAAGAAATGAAAATTTGAATGATTAGTGTGTCAAATTGAGTCTACAAAGAACAAATATGTTAGAAAATGATCCTTACTTCATTCCGACACAATTAGATAATTCAATCCTACAATGTTAATGAGAAAACATCCAAAATCAAAGCTATTTGAAAGGAATAAAAAATTTATTGATTTTCAGATTGTGCCCTTCATACAAAACTCATACCTATTTGTTAAAATGTCTTTCAGAGGCCTTATAGAATCAATCCCAACTGTCCATAAATGACTCAGATCAGTTGGATTTGTCAAAGCATCCTAAACAATACTAAAACTCCTTACCCGCCTAAAGCCAACTAGCCGTTACATTTAAAAATTCAAATTTGTAACTTATTCTTTTCTTAGTTCCTAATTGCCTAACTTATGAAATTGATCCTTTTAGGATCCCATTACATCATATATAATGTATAATACCCCTCTTTCCCCCATTTCCCTTACCAACTCTAGGTATTACATAGTTTGGTACAATGTTCCTTTTAGGACCATTAGGACATTTTGATATTACAGTTTGATTATTACAATGTAAAGCCATTATTGGCTCCAATATGGCATAATTAACTCCAAATGATTCTTCAATATCACCTTTGTCTTCATTGATCCTCCTGTGTGTATTTGGATGCTTGGGTGCTCTTGTGCAATTGGGACAAATTTTCATGTACATACAACCCAGAATGAGAAAAAGTATTGAAAATAGTGCATGAATGTTTTTTAGTATTTTTAGCTTCTATTAATCTTATATAGTACAACCAAGAAAAATAAAGAAAACCCACAAAACAAAAGGAAAACACAAAATTTCTTTTTGGATGATCCAAGATTTCTCCTACACCCTGGATGCTCATCCATCATGTTTATGTTAACATTGTTTGATTCTAGACTAGTAAACAATTATAGATTAAATTCTAATGAGCTTCAAAATTTGCAAAGAATTTCAAATATTGTTATTTAGTATGGACATTTGTATCATTCTACTATTTCTATGGTTTAAATTGAAAGTTATTTGGAGAACTTGTTTCTTGCACAACACACCCTACTTCATTTAGGAAAATTAGGAATCCCTTTTTGAGAACTGGGTTTTTCATTTTGTGGCACTTTGAAGCATATTTAGGTCACTACACATTTCTTTTATTGATGATTTGGTGACCCAACATTATTGATATTTTTTCATATTGAATATTAATAGATAAGTTTGATAGTGATGGTGATTGTGAGTTTTATGGTGATTGAACCACCTCACAATAGGTGTGGAATAATCATTCTCAAGGCCTTTCTTAGGAATGGTTTATTCAATCTAAGGAGTAATTCTCCCATTATGAGGTGCATTTAACTTGTCAACCCAGGGACATATACTTGAAATGGTTGGCACGATATGTGCACTAGGTTCCTTAAGGAGTCATTCTGCTTATGCTGCAGGAAGGTAAAAAAGCATAAAAGAAACCTACACTAGTGTTGCAGGAAAAGAATACATTCATCTCCTTACTGAAATGAATGCTAGAAGTTGCAAACTCTACTTAAACCTATACTTTCAACCTAGAACATCCATTAGAACTATTCTTGCAGATGCTGCAGGAACATTCATAAGGTACAATGCTGCAGGAAGAAATTGTAACTTCTATCTGAAATACTAGAAATGTTGGAAATGCTGGAAGGAAATATATTCTATTCTAACCTATTCCACCTCCCAAGTGGCCTCCCTTGGTTGTTTTCTACTAATCTATTAATACAGAACGTAAACCAAGAATTACTTCATTGTATTTCAAAAACTCATTACATAAAAACAATAGATGAAACTTGAAATAGATTGCTGTATAACAATTTTCTTCCAAAAAATTCTTTCTCTAAATTTTCTAGCTAACTTCAAACTATCGGTCCAATCCCTATATATAGAGGATCAAACACTTATTACAAAACATAAAAGAAACTATCTTGCTGAAAACATGTCGGAGAAGAAGATGGAAATGCAACAACCCGCGGTGTGGGTAATAAAGCTCGAACGACCAGTTCAACATAATAAAGTGCAGAGGGAATATAGAAACACTACATCCACACGTCCTGGAATAATGGCTTCTCCATTGTAGCAGCCATGTTTCCTGGTGCTGTAATGATCACTCCGCCGTAGATGGTCCTCAACAGTCTTCCTTGAATGCTGTCGACCACTCTCCAGCCACTTTCTCTCCTGTCAAGTTAGTTATGATGCAGAAATATTCATGCAACAAGCTTAAATCAAATTAAATCCAGATATTAGAACATAGATTCTAATGGTTTTATGAAATACTGCACTATATGTATAATATTAGCAAAATATGTCACAAACATCTACCCATGGTTTATCAGTTCTATCTGGACTTTATCACAAGTTTTGACTAGCTAGGCTCTCAAATGTTTTGTCAGAAACTAGAATAGAGTATTCAAAATTATACAAAATAAAGGCAATAATTTGGCCTCATCTGCCCCTTGGTTAATCAAATGCTTGTCCTCAAGCATTGCACCTTCTAGCCATTGAATTAAAGTCACCATCTTCAGTTCTTCCTCACCTCTGGCTCTTAAAGGAGTAGTAGAATCCTCTTGTTCTTTCCCAAACTTCCCTTCTATGATCCTCCTATAGCCTGTCAAGCCTGCCAGTGTTGATGTCATACAAGGGCCAAAGGAGCATGGGCGGCTGCATTGTGAGCGGACACTAGAGCTCCTACCTGATTTGCCTACCCAGCTCTATGTATTTTGGTACTCGGTGTATGGCTTCTTCAAGGTTAATGGGGCTGTGTGGTTTTGATCTTTTGAATGCCTCTAATAATCTACCCCATCTACTTCTGGCACTGGTTAAGGCTCTTTGGAAGACAAAATAAGACATGCTGTCGTATTTTGCATACACATTTTCTCTGATTTAAAATTTTTATCTCTGATTTCCTTTTTAATATTCCCATATGTTAGTCTGAACCAATCCCTTAGGAATACTTTTGGTTGACTTCTTTCTGCCCTTAATGGCAGGGGTTCCATTTTCTCAAGTTCTTTGTAATTATCCAATTGTCTATCATAGTTATCCTCGTTGTGCATCCAAGACATCAGGGCCCTTAGGTGTATATCCCCTATGTAAGGTAGGGGATTCCATTTAGTCTATGTAGGGATGATGAAATTATGCACATACAACTCATAGAGTAAGTTTTGTTGCCAAGATGGAAGTGTCTAGTATAAACCATAGAATTCCTGGGCTGATTTGAACTCTGCGTTTACATCATTGAGGGTCATCATCAACTGAAATAGGAGGAATTGTTCTTTTAGAAAGATGGTATAGACCCAAGCTGGAGGTCTACAGGAAATTATCTGGTCAGTCAGCTTAAGGGCATATTCCATTCTCTGTTTCTATCTTGCCAACTGATCTTTTAATTCTGCAATTTCCTCTCCTTGTTCTGCTATTACTTTTTGCAATTTCTTTTTCTCTTCTCCCCATAGAGTGGTTGTTAGAAAATGCTTATTATATAACTAGAAGAGAAACATTTACAGAGTAATCAGACCACTATTTTCATCTTGGTTATTCTTCTTCCTTTGTTCCCTCCATAACAGCTCTAAGAATTTTATTAACCAAGTTCGCTTATAGGAAACTAAAGCATTTCTTGTTCAAGCTAGCTGGTGAGTTATAGGGGTTTCTTTCTCATGAGTTGGAACATCTTGATGACTAACTCCTGGGTCATTTTGACATACATTTGACTCAACTTCACACTCCTCATCCAAATTTTGATGAATTTCTAGAATCTTAGACTGGCTGGGAGAATCATCTGGAACAATATGAATAGGAGTTTCCTCCTCAAATTTTTT
Source organism: Thuja plicata (assembly GCA_018584345.1). NCBI lineage: Eukaryota > Viridiplantae > Streptophyta > Pinopsida > Cupressales > Cupressaceae > Thuja > Thuja plicata. The sequence continues at coordinate 3,361,947 of MU228530.1, read as the reverse complement.
GGGGGAAGCAGTTTGGATTTCAGTGGGTGCTTTAGGAGTCTACCCTCTCATCCTAAAAATTCTTCTTATAGGGATTTCCTCAACCTCTATGGCCTTTTTCTTACTAACCCTTTTTGTTTTCTCTGCTGCAGGAGTAGTGACTGCAGGAACTGACTTCATTTTCTTCTTTTTTGAGACTTGAGGGTTTCGTGGCTCAGCTGCAGGAACCAAAGTTTCTCCTACTAACTTCTGTTTTCCTTTTGTTTGGGTGACACTAGGTATATTTCTCATGTGAGTGGGTAAAGGCACATTTTCTTGTAAATTTTTTAGTTTTTGCCCCTTGGGTACTTTGCTCGGCAACTGGGTAAGGGGAAACTGCATTATCTTGGCTAATCTGCATATTAGGGGAAATTTGAGGCTGCAAGGTTTTATGATGGACAAACTCTGCCCATGCCATAGGGGAGACATCCCTAAGAGATATTTCTATGAGTAATTTAATTAGGGCATGGTGAGTAATAGAGTTGTCTTTCCCTTTCTAGGTTTCTTCGGCACTAATGCAGAACATATTAAACAAAAAATTGGGTGCATTCATTGGGATATTATGTCGTACATAACTAAGCAGCTTAAAATGATGCACATGCAAATTAGAGAATCATCCTTCATAGGTGAAATACTTGATAATGTGCGTGGATAACTCCTGATATGGTGGAGGAATGGACATCCTTTTGCACCCCTGTTTAGTGATTTCCAGTGGAGGGTCTCCTGGTAGGGTGAACTGGGCCCTGACTGGCCTGACATCGTGTGCATTGGGGTAGTGTTCCCTTGTTGCTAGAAAATCAGTTACTTTCACTATTCACTCCTCTGTTGCAATGACTGTCAACCCCCATACCATCGCTTGGCCTTCATCAAATGTGTTTGCAAATTCTGATGCTGCTTCCTCATCAAACTCCGTCAATTTTAAGAAATATCCCAGCCATCCGCAAGCATTAAATATTCTTACTGCCTCAACATCAGAGAGTAAAATACCATGAACCACTGGTTCATGCCACTGCAATTGGCCCCCCATTTGTGCTTACCAAATTCAACCTCTGCTCTTCTTGATAATTACCTTCTTCTCTTTTGAATTTTAGATTACTTCTTGTAAACCCACATACCCTCTTTCACATTCTTCTGGTATTCTTGATATGAACAATAATAATGTACTTTAACAGAATGAATCATAGATATTCACGCGAGAGTTATGTCATGATTTTAATACTGGGTCACATCTTAGTCTGACAATTAGGGGTTTATTCAGAATAAAGGTACGACACTTGACACTTATGTGATGCGGCAGCTGGATTTTAATTAAGACAATGCCAAAGTACATATTTGAGGATCTTAACGAGTAAATAGAAATGTCATTTTAAGAATTGGCACACTTCCCTGCCCCCTATGAAATATTGACAGGTGTCCTCACTTGTCAGACTTGGCAGAAGGTACAGAACTGGATTAAGGTGGCAACGATACATTTATTGCAGTATTCGATATAACCAACTAAATCTATGTGCTAAAAATGGAAATAAATTTGAAAAGCTCATACCTGTTAATTGATCATCGCATGTGCCAGGAAAGATTGGCGAGAGTGGAATGATGACGTCGGTAGTCAGCATGCGTCAGCGCACGATCTCTTTATTGAAAGCATAGAAACATGATGACGTGGAAGGTGGGTGGATGGAAGATTAAGAAATGAAGTGGGTTGAAAAAAAAGAATGTAGAAAGTGAATGGAGAATTTGAAATTTATGTAAACATAAAGTTTTTATTATGGTCATGCTTCAAAGGAATTCTTATTGAAGAGATGCAGGAAGAAGGTTGACACCCTCTGCTGCAGGAAGTGTTACCTATGGATCCTTTAAAACTGGCTAGTTGAATTACTGCAGGAAGCCTTCTTTTGTCTGTGGTTAGTGATATAGCTTTAGTCTATGTCCATTGACTAGTAGCTTGAAGTATACAGGGTCAATTGTGGTCAAATGGACTGCTCCATTTGTAAATACATAGCTTATTTCATATGGACTCAGCCATCGTGTCTGCAGCTTGCCTGGTATCTCTTGGAATCTGGAATCATATAACAATGCCTAATCTCCAACTTTGAATTGCTTACTCTTAATATGGGAGTCATGCCACTATTTTCTTTTCTTTTGGACAATTTTTGTGCGCTGTAGGGTAGACTTGCGCATTTCATCCAAAGAATTGAGATGCAACAAGCGCTCTCTCTATGCTGCAGGAAGATCAATATTGAACTCCAGTGCTGTTCTTAGTGTTTTGTGTTTGAATTCAATTGGTAGCATTGCTATTTTACCATATAAAAGTTCAAACGGAGTGAACCCTATGGTGGTCTTCCATGTTGTTCTATACGCCTAGACAGCTTCTGATAGTCTGCTGCTCCAATCTCGGCAAAGTAAATGAACTGTCTTTGTTAAGATTGCTTCTATTTCTCGATTTGTAACTTCTGCTTGTCCATTGGCTTGAGGGTGATAGGGGCTTGATTTCTGATGTCAGATATTATATTCCTTCATGAACTCTGTTATCAGATTGGAGGTGAATTGAGTACCTTGATTAGTAACAAGTTCTCTTGGCATGCCATATCTAGTAAAAATTTCTTCATACATAAATTCAGCAACTTTATGATCCCTGGCATGCTTCATTGCTCTGACTTTGACCCATTTGGTCAGGTAATCTATGCACACCAAAATGTATGACTTCCCATTGGATAGAGGGTCTATTGGGCCAATAAAGTCCATGCCCCATTTATCAAATGGTGTTACCACCACCTGTGGGTTTAAGGGCATTTCATCTGATCTAGTTGGTCGACCCATTCTTTGACATTTGTCACACTTCCTTGTATAACTGGCTACATCTTTGTGAAGTGTAGGCCAGTAGTAGCCAGTTGTTAAAATCTTCTATGCTATTCTTTTGGCTGCAAAGTGTCCTCCACATGGTTTATTATGACATGCATGAAGAGTTTCATATGTCTCATATTCTCTCACACATCTCCTCATGACTTGGTTAGGTCTAGTGTAAAATAATGTGCTATCAATCCAAGAGAAATGGAAGCTTTTTTCTACAAGCAGCTTCTTATCCTTATAAGAGAAATGTGTTGACATTTTATTAGCTGCTAGGTAATTAGCTATATCTGCATACCATGGATTTTGGACAACAATATGAAATAAATGTTCATTTGGAAATGCATCATCTATCAAAGTAGTATCTTCTTCAGCATGATGAATTCTGGATAGATTATCAGCTACCACGTTTGCTTTCCCTGGCTTGTCAATGATTGTTATATCAAATTCCTGCAAAAGAAGAAGCCATCTTGCTAACCTGCCTGTGA
>MU228530.1:3299470-3333355 GCA_018584345.1 Thuja plicata | reverse complement strand
AGCATAAACCGTTCCAACAATACACTCGCATCGCTAATCTTTGCAACCCTAAAAAACGCTTATATCATGCGCTTCACTTTTTAGGGCTACTCCTAACGATAACCGTATTAGGGTTTTTACCATTCTCTGAGAAAATAGGAAACCCAAAATTTTTTTCGGGGCGATGCCCCGAACCCCACGATTGGGGAAGAGTGTACAGTACTCACATTTATCAGTTGCCACATGTCTTCACCTATCATAGAACCTTCCTGACATAGCTCTTACGTGTCATAGGAATTCGTCATAACTGTTTTAGCCATGATCTCCTTACACAATTCAAGATGCCGACACATCAACATTATTTGCAAGAAATACAGATTACAAAACAAATAATAAGAATAGGAATTATCCAAGGTTGAGACACCTTATTCCTAACAAGTTAGACCTCGCACATTCCAGGAGAGAAAATTCATAAAAACTCTTGCATGGCTTCCTCGTCCTCAAGAGAGGAGAAGCTATTCTGAAAATAGGCTAAGGCTGGGACAGAACCAAAGTTGGGGATGAAATCTCCAGAGGTAAGCCGCCTTTTATCCGGGTCTACCATGTGTCCATCAGGACTGCAAGACTGACGCATAACCCTGGAGGTATGCAAGGAAGCTGGTGGCGATGCAGGCACCACTTCACAACATAGTCAAGATAAATAATGTAAAGGTAGTAAGAGACCTTCCAAGTATTGCAAGACTAGGTGACACCATGTGTAGGGAATGTGTGATGGGGAAGCATGTGAGGACCTCTTTCAGGAGAAAATAAGACTCTATAGAAAATAAATTAGATCAGATACATACAGACCTATGTGGAATTACTCAAACAAGATCTTACTACGGAGAAAGGTATTTCATTTTGTTTGTTGATGATTTCTCAAGGATGATGTGGGTTGTATTCTTAAAAGACAAATCTGAAGCTTTTGAGAAGTTCAAAGTGTTCAAAGCTAAGGTTGAGAATGAATCTGGACTAAAGATAAAATGTCTGAGATCTGATAGAGGAGGAGAATTCACCTCTGATCAGTTTTATGATTACTGTGAAGAACATGGAATCAAGAGATAGTTAAGTGCACCTAGAACCCCTCAACAGAATGGGATTGTAGAAAGAAGGAACAAAATAATACTTGACATAGTGTGCACTATCATGATTGAAGGAAAGGTTTCTCATACTTATTGGAGAGATGCGGTCAATACAAGAGTCTATACTATCAATAGAATACAATTAAGGCCAGGTGCAAACAAGACACCCTATGAACTTTGGTTTGGTAATGTACCTACTGTAAAATACTTCAAAATATTTGGAAGGAAGTGCTACATCAAGGGAGATGATAGCATTGGAAAGTTTGATGCTAGAAGCGATGAAGGTATTTTTCTTGGTTACTCTACTAAAAGCAAAGCCTATGGATGTTTTAATCTAAGATTAAAGAAGATCATTAAAAGAACTCATATGAAGATTGATGAGAAGTTTATGATTCAAGAAAGATATTATGACTATGCTCCCATGATTGAAGATGAGCCCAGACCCATCAATAAGGACACAGTTATTGAAGAAATGTTTGACTGTATTGATGTTTCATGTAACAATCCTGAACCAAGTGAAGAAGAATCACAGATTACAGATGAAAGTATCATTCCTAAGAACTCAAGATACACATCCAAATACCACTCTAAAGAATATATCATTGGAGATTAGAGTGCAAAAATATTGACAAGATCTAGAGAAAAAGGTTCAACCGTTGATGAAGAGGTATGCTTACTTTCACAGATTGAACTCTTAAGTGTTGAAGATGTGTGCAAAGATTTAGATTGGCAAAGTGCCATGCAAGAAGAATTAGATCAAATAATAAAGAATGAAACATGGGAACTAGTCCCTATACCCCATGAAAAGAATGTGATTGGAACAAAATGGATATTCAGGAACAAAATGAATGAAGAAGGCACAATGGTAAGAAACAAAGCAAGATTAGTATGTAAAGGATATGCGTAGAGAGAAGGAATAGACTACACTGATACATTTTACCCTGTGAGAAGACTTGAAGCTATCAAGTTGTTTTTGGCCTATGCAACATTCAAGAACTTTAAGGTATACCAAATGGATGTCAAGTCAGCTTTTCTGAACAGTGAATTGAAGGAAGAAGTCTACATAGAGCAGCTTGAAGGATTCAAACTTTTAGATAAACCAGACATGGTATGCAGATTAAAGAAATAACTTTATGGACTTAAACAGGCCCCAAGAACGTGGAATGAGAGAATTGATGGTTACTTAACAAAGATAGGATTCAGAAAAGGAGCAGCAAACTGTAATTTATTCATAAGAGAGATAGACGAAGGATTACTACTCATTGCTATTTTTGTTGATGACATTATCTTTGGAGGTAATGAAAAACTTAGTGCAGAATTTGCCAAAGAAATGAAAAGTGAATTTTAAATGAGCATGATTGGACCTATCAAATAATTTCTGGGATTGAATGTAAAACAAACAGACAAAGGCATATTTATAAATCAGTCTAAGTATGTGAAGGAGATATTGAAGACTTTCAAGATGGAAGATTGCAAACCAGTAAGCACCCCCATGATAACATGAAGCAAGCTTTCTAAAGATGATGATTCCATAGCAGTTGACAAGAACCTATACAAGTCTATGATCGGAAAACTCATATATCTTACTCAATCTAGACCTGACATTTCTAATGTAGTTGGCTTCGTTGGAAGATTTGCAGCCGAGCCCAAGAAAAATCACCTAATGGAAATAAAAAGAATATTTAGATACTTAAAAGGGACTATTGACTATGGTTTATGGTATCCTAACTTAGAGAATATACAACTTCATGTGTACATAGATGCAGATTGGGCATTTTGTGTTGATGACAGAAAGAGTACATGAGGAGGAGTAGTATTTCTTGGAGAGAGATTGGTCACTTGGACAAGTAAAAAGCAGAATTGTATCTCTTAGTCAACAAAAAAAGATGAGTATGTTGAAACAACATTGAATTGTTCAACAATGGTTTGGATCAAACATATGATTAAAGACTTTGGTATTTAGATTGATTATCCTATTGTTATTCACTATGACAACACTAGTACTATCAATATGTCAAAGAACCCTATGATGCATGCAAAGACAAAACACATTGAGATCAAATACCATTTTCTAAGAGAAAAAGTTGCAAACAGAGAAGTAAAGTTAGATTATGTGAGCACTAAAGAACAATTAGCAGATATTTTTACAAAGCCATTATCAAAAGATACTTTTGAGTATCTCAGCGAGAATTTGGGAGTAATTCCCTTTCCCGAGTCTGATTAGAACTTGTAGCAAGAACACCAGTCCTTGGTGACTGATGAATAGTTGACTACTCTACTTCTGGAGTAGTACCTATGCTTAATGGTGTTTAACACCCTTTGTCATTGATGTTAAAGGGGGAGTATTAGTAAGGGGGAGCATATACTCTGGGGGAGTATACAGAGAAACAACAGTGAAGAAGAACTTTTGATGAGGATATTGAGAAGATTGCAAAAAGAAGGAAGACACTTTGAGTTGACGATATCATATGTTGCCATCAATGTCAAAGGGGGAGATTGTTGGAGATTTGCTTCTGTGCAAATAATTGATTGTATGTTTGTCATTGATGAAAACATATAATATACAATAGTTTTCTATATGCAATTATCAATACAGATGTTCTAGAGCTACGCGTGTTCATTTCCATGGTGTATACATGTTCTAGATTCTATGTGCATTCATGCGAAGTCGGTGATGAAGTTTCAGTTGAGTTATGTTAATCAGTTATGACAGTTATAGAGATTGAAGACTATATGTGAAGAGACGACGTAATTACATCATTTCTTGAGTTGCACCTATCTTTGGGATATGCGTGTTTGTATTCATGTTTAGTTATGAGTTAAAGATAATTATCTAAAGGTGCCAAACATGTTCTATCAGAATCGTGAAGTTGGAGTTAATTTGGTGGAGCCGACTTTGTGAATTGTCATGTCTATTTAGTATGAGTTGTGTGTTTCTAATCAAGTTGCATGGATGATGTGGCTGAATAAAGAATTATTGAAGGGATTCCTAGAGCTGAAGAACATCACATCCTTTGGAGAAGATACTTATAGTAGTTCATTTGATGAACGCCAAGTGTGAATGAAAAGAATAAAGATAGAAAAAGTGCAGAACAGAATGTCTGTTGTTTTGGGATAGTAGAGACATTTCATTCATCAAGAAAAGATCTATGTGAAGAAGTGGAAGTATACAACATACTGGAACTGATCAAGACAACAGGTCTACTCAAACAGTTCATCTATCAGATATAGTGTAAATCTATTCTACTGAAGGTTGTAGCCTTCATCATTTTAGTAGTGAGCTTTTGGACAATGAGTCCTCACCCTTAAAAGGGTTACTTGTAAAAGACTCCTAATAGGGTCCAAACTTTAACCATGTCTCTGTACTTATTGCATTATAAAGAACAACTCCTAACAGGGTTGCAAGATCTCTTAACAGGGATAATTATACTCAAGTACAGTTCTTTGTGGGTGCTAATTCCCATTGGGGTTTTTACCTATTTGGTTTCCCTGTAACCAAAATTGTTGTGTTCTCTATTGTGTTATCTGAATGTGCATTTACTTTATGCTAAATGATATCTAAGCAAAGAAAAGAAATTGAAGTAGTGGATAACTGATTCACCCCCCCTCTCAGTTATCCTTTGGGACTATTCTAACACTAGCATCATCATCCTTAGCTTCCTAGGCACATCCTTGCATTACATCTTGCATCTCATATCCCCTTAGGGTAGTCATTTCATGCCACCTATCACATGAGCCACTAAGAAGAGGAAGAACATGGACCCTAATCTTGCCGCTAGTTCATCTAATCCTGCGACTGACAACACTAATGCCATGGTTACTTATGTGCTGAGCCCAATGAACAAATTTAACACATATGGGTAGATACTAATGAGACACCTACCATGAGTACCATAGAAACATTTATCAATCATCTAGGACATATCCACATGGTGAACACCATGAATGGATGTAACAATAATCAAGTACTTTTGGGCATTCAGAAACAAGGACTTCAACTCCCACCTTGGATTATACCCACACTTATCACATGACCTATGGAACTTCTAGGGGAACATCCTTATCCCACTAGAAATGAAGTTTTTGATCAACTCCAACGAGCCCTACAGGTGGGAAATCTTATCACACAAGTAGTACAACCTTCCGTCCCACCCTCCATCATGCACATGACACCTTTATCTACCTCAGGAGCCCCGCCTCTTGATCCAACATCAGCACCACAAGAAATACCCCCCATCGCTATGCAAGCACCTCCTCAATTCACAACCACTCTAATTTTGAAAAAATTCCCAACATTTATGGCACAATTTCAACCACCACCAGTTAACATGCAGAAAACCACCATTCCACCCATCCCTACTCAGCCCGTTCAAAGTGCAACAACCAGTTCGTAGTATCAAAGCACCCAAGTCTCCATGCCTATTCCACCTTTCTTCACCATAGGCATGCCACCTACCAACGCCTATAACCAACTCGTATATCCACAAGGGTCCACTTTCCCCACTCCACTAGCAACACAACCACAACATGTGCCAGTAGTTTTTCCACAAATGCAAACCAATCCAAATCCTCCCATTTAACAACCATCTACCAATCCCTTTGTCATACCCCAAATAAACATCTAGTAGCATAAAACTATCCAAAAACAACAACCTATCCAACAGTAGCAACTACCTATCCAACAATAACAACCAATCCAGCAACAGAAGCAACAATCTATCTAGCAGCAACAACAACAACCTACCCAACAACAACAACAACAACCAATTCAACAACAACAATCCATCCAACAATCATCCCAACAACAACAACCACAACAACAAATTACCAACCCATTCACATCCCAAGCACAAATGCAACAACCGCAACCAAAAATGTAGGGGGAAAATCCCTTAATGGCACAACCACTACAACAATTTTCTAATCCTTTCATCCAACCTGTGCAACAACAACAAACTCATTCTGCCAGTTACCTATCCATGCCATCTTCGACTGTATCACAAACCATTCCACCTCCACAACAATTCAATGTTCCCACTGGGGGAATTTTGTTGCAAAACTCTTATCCTCCACACCATACAGGTGCACAACAGGCTCATCCCACTTATCCAATGCCTTAGCAAATACAAGCGTACTTCCAACAGTTGCAACAACCTTATCAAGCACTGACACCTCCTCCACTTTAATATTCCCCTCATCCACAGCTTCCACCACAACAACCTATATATGTTGACCAACAACCATCATATCAAACACCACAATATCCCCCACAAAATCCTCCATATTCACCATTTGACCCATATCAGGTTCAAGGAACCCATGCCATCACGGGTAATAATCCTCTCCCACAAATCAAGCATGAATGGGAGGAAATGAAGAATGCTCTCAAGGACCTAAAAGCAAGGATCGAGGATAAAACATTCAAGTTTGAAGAGGTGTGTCCTTATCTGTTTGATTGATCTATCACTGCCATACCCTCCCCCAAGCATTTTGAGACACCCAAATTTTATAAGTATCAAGGAAAGGGAGAGCCTATGAGCCATGTGAAAGAATTCTACATGGCATGTCAAGAAGTGGCCTATAGCGATAATTTACTCATGAGACTATTTCCCAAGAGCTTAGGGGGGACTTCTCTCAAGTGGTTCTATAAAATCCCCTACGTTACAGTCTCTACTTTCACTGAATTATCTGAAACATTTGTGACCCAATATGCACATAATATTGAAAATGAACTCTCACTCCTTGATCTATGAAATTCCAAAAAAAAGGGAGAGAGCCTGGCCGATTATCTTCAGTGCTGGCAAGGGCTTGCTACAAGGTTGTCCTACCAACCCCCTGAGAAACATCTTATCAAAATCTTCATTAAAAACCTTCATCCTAAGCTCGCCTATCACATGCGCTTGAATTGCATACAAACTTATCAAGACATCCAAATCAAAGGTATGGATCTTAAACGAGGTCTCATAGAAGACGGTGCCATCAAGCACTAAAAGGAATCCCAACCTGAGAAACATAATAATGATCGATAACGGTATTGGAACAAAAACAAGAATGCAGTAATTGACGGAGCCACTGACACCAAACACATTCAGGTTGTGGTAGCCAGTCCTAATGTACCTACCCAAACTTATTAGCAAGAACCACCAGTGTACCCTCAACCTCATCCCATGTATCAACAACCCAATCCTGTGTATCCCCAATTGACTTACTAGCAAAACACATGCCCTCAAGGCTCAACTATCTATCCCCCTCTGGGGACATCATATCAACACAACTACCAAGGTCCTATGAATCATGCAAATGCTATATCAGTACCACATGGAAAACAAAGGCCCCACACTTCAAATACGCCACAACACACATTCACCCCTTTGGGTGAACCCATAGATGTCATCTTTCACAAGCTGGTCCAAGCTAACCAAGTCATGTACCCAAAGACACAACCATTTGATGACTCAACACTTAAGCCTGCCTGGTATAAAGACAATGAGTACTGTGAGTACCACCATGTTAAGGGACACACCACCCTCAAATGCATGAAGCTAAAACATTACATCCAAGATCTCATCGACCACAAAGAGATCAAAGTTGGCTCTCCTACCCAACCATCACCAAATGCAAGCCTTAAAATTTATTAAAATGCATTCCCTAAACACACTTCAGGTACAGGCCCATGAAATCCTACTCAGTCCTCTGAATAGGGGAAGGGTAAGCAAGGAGAAAATTCCAACAGAAAAGATTATACCAATGCATATATCAACTACGATAATCTCATTGGTTGCATATCCCAAGTCCAGTCTTCTGTCCATGTCATCCATGCCAAGGGTTCTAATATTCAATGCACAGTCACCACTCATAGAGGTAGAATAATAGTTGCATGTGCCAGTCCCGCTCCATCTGCTAGTACCCAATACAACATTTTGGAACACCTAGGGAATACTCCAGCCCAAATTTTCATCCTAGATCTCCTCCATACCTCACAAAACTATCAAGAGATCCTTAATAAAGCCTCGCAAGAATCCCGTGTTCCTAGCGAAATCAACCTCACTAATTTCCAGAACCTTGTTAGACACCTATCTATATCTTGTGGGGTCTCCTTTAAACCAACATACGTACCCTCAGAAGAACCTGATCATAATCTCCCCCTCTGTATTACTGTCATGGTTAAAGATTTTTCCATCAAACAGTTCATGATAGATAATGGTTTGGCCCTAAATCTGTGTACTCTAAAATTCATAAAATAGTTGGGCTGCACTAAAGTTGATATAACAAATGATGTCAACACAATAAAGGCATATGACAATTTAGAACAGACTTCTGAAGGCACCATTTCATTTCTCATTCAAATGGGCCCTATTATCTAGGATACAGTATGTCACATTGTTGATCTTGACCTTCCCTTCAACATCCTCCTTGGATGCCCATGGATCCATTCTATGCAAGCCGTTCCCTCCACCTACCATTAGTGCATCAAATTCCCATATAATGGCACTGAGATCACCATCTACGCAGATCCCAATCCCTTCACATAATGCAATGCATTGGAAACATCCTTCCCACATTCCAATCACTATCCCAGGATCGACATTGGCACCTCCATCGCCAGTTCATCTCGAACCCACTCAGACCCATAAATAATCCTTTCCTCCACCCTTTCCATAGTCAATATCAACAACAAAGGTTGTGGTGAGTATAGTTTATCTGATGCCTTCGTAGTTGGGGCACTACCAATTGATACACACACTCAAGGCTACCAACCTAATCCAAGCAAGACAGAACCAAAGACAACCAAGGTGCTACAATTTGGTCCTACCACTTTTATCTCAAAGGGTACTTTGACTGGCCAAGAAATGACACCAAACATCAACCAATGGCTCTATAAAGATACACCACCCAAGGAGACAAGTTGCCTCAATTACTTCAAAGATAAGTACTCTGCAACTCACAAGCTGGTGACATAAAAATGGAACTACCAAGGAGGTGGCCTCTATTATGAAGATCAAGGAATGAAAGATCCTATTATACCTACCTGACTAGAAAAGCACCTAGGCCTTGGCATGGGCTCTGACACGAATGGGGGCACCAATGAAAACATCTATGCCTCTTATCCTTCCTTGGGAGAAATCGCTGACATTGAAGATATCCTGAAAGAGAAAGTTGTGAGAGCCTATGATGATGTATTTGACAATGAAACCTTCTTGGGCAATTCTATCCTATGCCAACTTTCCATTCTTTTCATTGACCTTCCCCTCCGCCATCCTGAACTCATAGACTGGGACTAACCAAGTGTCGTATACGTTGATGAGTTCCAATGTGAGGACGCGTTCCTAAGCTTTATGGGAGCAATAGAAAAAAGAAATGAATGGGGGAAAGACTCAGCATATGTATACAAATTTGACCCAAAGGCATACTTTGGGGAAGAGGAGAACTTCAGCTGCAAAAATGAAAAAGAAAACAAAAATAAAAAAGAGAAAAATTGATCCTGTAGCGAAAACCCCTCTGGGGTGCTATCTGATCATAAAATAGTAAAAAAAAAGGGCGTATCCCCTGGTGAAAACCTCTCTGAGGCACCAAAGGATGAATATTCTCCTCTCCCTTTGATCCATGCTTTCAGGCCTGAACAATCATCGATTCTCATTGAAGAAGCAAAACCTGTCAACCTGGGTACCAAAGAGAATCCTGCCATCACATACATAGAAGCATCTCTGAGTAAAATAGAAGAAACTGATCTTGTCACTTTATTGAAGGAATCCATCATCAAGTTCGCATGGTCTTACTCCCACATGCTAGGATTAGACCCCAACTTGGTGGTTCACCATCTTGTATTGGACCCAAACATCAAACCCGTCAAACAAAATCTTAGAAAGATGCACCCTAAAGTGGCACTACTTGTTTCTCTTCTTCTTCTTCTTCTTTTTTTTTTCTATTTTTTCTTTATTGAATGTTTTTGTAGTATCAAGGTGCCTGTTTGCCAGGTTTTCTTCAAGGATACCTTTCTTTAGGACTTTTTCCACTATTTTTGAATTTCTTCAGGATCAATTTTCTAATTTCTTTGGTATTTTCTGAGATTTTTATTGTACAAGCTCTGCTAGCTAGTCATTAAGCCTATAACCACTTCAAATGTAGAGTATTGATAGGATCCAGACAAACATCCCCCTCAGGTGTAGCAAGCTGATAAGCTCCAGTCCCAAAGGTTGCAGTAATGACATAGGGTCCCAGCCAATTTGGTTCAAACTTCCCTTTTTGTTCTCTATTAGGCTGGTTCTTAGGATTCTCTTTCAGAATGAGATCCCCCACTTGAAAGTGTTGTGGTTTGACAATTTTATTGTACCCTTTTGACATGTGTGTTTGGTATACTTTCAGATGATCAAACACTTGTTGCCTGCATTCATCCAGTAATTCTAGTGCATTCACCCTATCGATGTGGTATTTTTCATCGGTAACAAGACCTTGTAAAGATACCCGTAAAGATGGGATTTCAACCTCAATAGGTAGTACTACCTCAGTGCCATAGACTAGGGAAAATGACATGGCTCCTATTGGTGTTCTGATGCTTGTTCTGTAGGCCCAAAGTGCAAAATTTAATTGTAAATGCCAGTCTTTGCCAGACTTACTCATAGTTCTGCGTAGGATCTTGAGAATATTCTTATTAGATGCCCAGCCTATCCATTACCTTGAGGATAATAGATTGAGGAGAAATGTTGAGTGATGTGGAACTGTGTGCAAAGGTCTTTGATGTCTTGGTTTTTAAATTGGCCCCCATTGTCTGTTACAATTGAAGAGGGTATCCCATATCTATAGATAATGTAGTTCAAGATGAACATAGCCACCTGTTCACCAGTGGATTTGATTAGTGGAACAACTTTGATCCACTTCGTGAAATACTCAGTGGCCGTAATGATGAACTTGTGTCCACTTGAAGAATTAGGATATATTTGTCCAACCAAGTCAAAGGCCCACTGCTAAAATGGCCAATGTGTTATGAAAGGTATGAGTTCTTTGGCAGGAGCATGAATGAGATTTCCATGTATTTGGCATTTATGAAATGTTTTGGAAAATCAAATAGCATCCTTTTCCATTATAGGCCAGTAATATTCCACTCTGAGTAGTTTCTTAGCTAATGAAAATCCATTTGAATGTGATCCACTTACACCTTCATGGACTTATTTTAATGCACGATCTGACTCTATGTGTTCTAAACACCTAAGAAGTGTACCGTTGAGACCTCGTCTATATAAGTTATTAGTAATGAGGACATAACACAATGCTTTCCTAATCAAGGCTCATTTCTCATTTCTGGATAGATCATTGGGAATAGTTTGGTAAGTGAGGTAACCAATGATTTTAGCATACTGAGATTGGTCTTGGCTATTCAAAGCACAAATTACTTGGTATTTGAGTGTATCAAAGGTTGGGTAGGATAATTCTTCCACCAAGAAGTCATAGAAGAATTGATGTTCCTCTAGTTGTAACATGGATGCCAGTGTAGCCATAGAATCTGCAACCTTATTCTCTGTTCTGGGTACTTGCTAGAATGTGATGAAGACAAAGTACTTCTTTAAGTCATCAACCAGTTGCTTGTAGGGAATACAATTCTCATCTTTTGTTTGATAATATCCATTTACTTGATTGATAATGAGTTGGGAGTTTCCATACACATGTAACTCTACAATCTTCCATTCCATAGAAAGTTTAAGACCATTTCCCAATGCTTCATATTCATAAATGTTATTTGTGCATGGAAACATCAATTTGTAAGATTTGGGTATCTTGTAGCCTTGAGGAGTTATGAATAGAACCCGTGCTCCAGAGCCTTGTTGCATGAAGGAACGATCACAGTACATTTTCCATGGATACTTAGTTAGATGCATGATTGTCTCATCTGGGAATTCAATTCTTACAGGTTCATCATCTTAGAGTGGTGAATCAGCTAGTTGATCAGTGATGAATTGTCCTTGAATAAATCTTCTATCTATGTATTCAATATCAAATTCACTTAGAATGAGGACCCACTTTGCCAGACGTCTTGTTAATGCTATTTTTCTTAAAAGGTACTTCAAAGGATCTATCTTTGCAATGAGCCTTACTGTATGTGATAGCATGTAATGTCTTAATTTTTTTGATGCAAAGTCAATTGCTAAGCAAGCTTTTTCAATAATGTTGTAATTAAGCTCATAAGATACTAGTGTACTACTGATGTATTAGATTGCTCTTTCTTTCTTAGTTTCATCCTCTTGTGCTAGTAATACTCCTAGTGATGTGGCTGTAGCTGAAATATATAGGAGTAATAACTTTCCATGGATGGGTGCCATAAGAATAGGAGGAGTAGCCAGGTACTTTTTTAATTCTCTAAAGTTGGCTTCACAATGTTCATACCATTTGATGGTGACACCTTTATATAGAAATTTGGTAAAGGGTTGTGCTTTATCTGCAAGTTGTGACATGAACCTCCTAACTGCATGGAGTCTACCTTATAATGTCCTCATTTGACTAACATTGCATGGAGGAGTCATTTATAGTATAGCTTTGACTTTTCCAGGGTCTACCTCAATTCCTTTCACTGAAAAAATAAACCCTAAGAGCTTTCCTGATTGGACCCCAAAGGCACATTTCTTTGGATTAACCTTGAGTTGAAATTTCTCCATATAATCCAATATCTTCCTTAAGTCATCAACATGTGTAGTCTATTCTTTTGATTTAGCTAAGGTATTATCCACGTAATCCTCCATGTTTTTATGCATCATATCATGGAATATAGTAGTCATAGCTCTTTGGTATGTTGCACCTGCATTCTTTAACCCAAATGGCATAACATTCCAGAAAAAGGTTCCCCATGCGCATGTAAATGCGGTCTTCTCTTGATCTTCAGGAGTAATTTTAATCTGATTATAGCCTGAGAAACCATCCATTAGTGAGTACATTTGGTAGCCTGCTATGAGATCTATAATCATATCAATATTAGGCAGTGGAAAATCATCCTTAGGACAAGCCTTGTTTAAGTCCTTGAAGTCTGTACAGATCCTGATAGATTTATTTGATTTAGATACTGGGACCACATTAGAAATCCATCTTGCGTAAGCGATGACTCTGATGAACCCAACTTTCAATAATTTTTCTAGCTCTGCTTTTACTAGTCATGCAACATAAGGATGCATCTTTCTTAGTTTCTGTTTCACGGGTTTAATTCCAAGAGCTATAGATAAATGGTGCATTATAAATTTAGGATCCATCCCAGGCATATCTGTATAAGACCATGCAAAGTTGATCTTTTTCTCTTTTAGGAAATTAGTGAATTGTGTCTTCTCCTCTTTTGACAAAGATTGTGCTAGGTGAAAAATTTGAGGAACTTCAGCTGTGCCAAAGTTAACTAGTTGTGTTGGTTCTATCAAAACAAAATATCTTTCTTGAAAGTGTTTAGGGAGGATATCAAGAATCTCATCCTTTGGAACCTCTAAGAGGTTTTCACCATCAGATACATATTTTTTTTTTACAATTTTAGAATTTGACACTGCCACAACGTTGTTTTCACTGTCAGTTCTTTTCTTCTTTTTATTTTTTGATTTGTGACTAAGAAAATTGATATCCTCCTGTGACATGTTCATGCTTCTTGCATTGGCAGAAGAAGGGTAAGGTTCACAAGCATTTAAGTAGAAATCCAAAGTGTAGTAATTAGGGAAGTTGAGGATAGGAGTAGGATCTATATTAGTCCAATCAATTAGGTATGGGTTTATTAAAGACAAGTAGTCAAATCTTGGGAAGGACAACATCATGTCAGTGTCAAGACTATTAACTGACATGACATGTTCTGTTAATTCTATCTCGTCGATGTTTAGATCAATAAGAGCTAGATCATAATTATCAAATTTGTTGTTAGTTATATGTGGACCAAACTCTAGTGACTCATCAGTGGAACTTTCATCTTCATCTCTCCGTAAAAGGAGGCTCCTATCGTGTAGCCTTTTAATTTCTTGTAGGTCTAGGAAAATACCAGTTTCTTCATCAATGAGTGGGGGAAGGGATACCTCCTTTGCTCCAAGAATATCAACGTTGTTAGGAGCAGTGTTAGAATACTCTCTATATTATAATGGAGCTGCAGACATGTGAATCACATCTATTTCAATGTCTTATGTGGCAACAGATATATCATCCCACTCATAATCATGGGAGTCTATTATTTCATCATCAGATATGTTCAAGAATTAAGCAATAGTTACCTGATGTACTCTATTAGCCACTTGTAGATCAAAGTGTGGTAAATAGAGGACATGTGAAATTGTGACTAACTGCCCCCAATTAGGATGTGAATCCTGTTGTCAAGGTGTGTCTTCAGTAGCTATTGCTATCAATGATACCTCTGGGTTGTCTTTTGTTGTTGCTTCTACCTCTTGGATAGTGGCTGGTGTTAATAGAGGGATATGAGTGTCTTATGGTACCTAAAATCTTGGTACCTAACATTCTCCTTGATATTAAGGATACTCTATACCGATATGCAATAATCAATCATAGGTCCATTATTCTGGTTCTATTTCCTCTTCTTCACCACTCCCTTTGTCAGAGATTGGACTATCTCTTGAAGAAGGGTCTTTAGATTTATTATTGAAACCTAGCCCTATTTTATCTTTGGTATCCCTGAATTCCATACGTACAGGTTCAATAAGTCCTTTTCCTTTGTTGCCTAAAGGTCCTTTTCCTTTATATCCCATTGGTTTGAGGAGATCGTATCCTTTACCATACTTTTTTGGGGATATTTCCACATGTTTTACCTCTTTTTCCTTTGGTTCCCCCTGGTAAAGTGAGGCCAAGACTGCTTGTTCTTCACTGTCATCCCCTTGGGAGGTAGATGCTTTAAACATACCAGTTGCTTTGTGAATTTATGGCTTTTTAGATGCAGTGGATGTGAAAGATGGGGAAGGTTTCCCAAAGGATCTTGGTGACACTGGAAGTTATTTCAATGACGGGGTCATGTCCAGCTTGTATTCTCTCATACTAGTTTCTTCAAGTTTTAAGGTCTTTCCAAAGCTTTTCATAACCATGTCTTTTGTATTCTTAGGTACAATCTCATTTGAAGCTTCCTTTTTATGCGGGACAATACTACCTACCTTAATATTATTGCAAGTATAATTGTCATCTGCAGGAATTGTTACTTCCACCCCATTATGTGGGAATTTGATGCATTGGTGGTAAGTAGATGGTACAACTTGCATTTCATGGATCCAAGGTCTATTTAATAGTATGTTGTAAGCCAAGGGTAGATCTAGAACTTGACATATGACATTCCTTTCAACTAGCCCGATTCTAATGGGTAGAGCAATAAGACCTTTAGAGGATCTCTCTTCTTCATCATAAGCTTTGATAGTGATTTTGCTTCTAGAATCAATGGTTTGTTCTGAGAGACCCAATTTCATGATTAGATTAAGGGTATAGATGTTCAACCTTGCACCTCCATCTATCAATACACATCTAACACAGGACTTCAATATGAAGGGGTTGATTATGTAGATGTGTCAATAATTTATCATCTTCTTCAAAAAAAGAGAGGTAATGTGGCACTGTGATGTGATTAACCATTGGTTGGAATTTTTCTACATCAAGGTCCTTTGGCACATTTGCATCATGTATGGCTTGTTCAATAATTTACCTATGCACCGAGGAGATTTTAATCAACTCAAAAATGGAAATTTGAGCAGAGGTTCATTGTAATTGATCCACCAAGTTATACTTTCCTACAGGAATAGTAACTGTTTGTTTTTTTGCTGGCTTGGGGATAGTGACAATGGGTATTTTGGAAGTTGTTGCTGGTTTTGATGAGGAATTGGGTCCTTTGATTGTGACTTGTGCTTGACTTTGGGTCACCGCATTTGATTGGGAAGATGTGTTTTGAACACCCTTGATAGTGACCACATTAATTGATTCAGTTTTAATGTCTAGCATGTTGATCACATTATATTTTTAGAGTAGGCATAGTTCACTTCATTTCCTTTTCCTTTAGATGCTTCCCCTATCTCATAATTAGGTAATGACTTGTTAAATGCTATATGGTCTTCATTAGTGGTGTGTCCTTCCACTTTGATCTTTCCTCCTTCAATAAGGTCTTGGATAACATGTTTGAGTTTAAGACAGTTATTAGTCTTGTGTCATTTTTTCTTGTGGAAGACACAATATGAATTGTCAACCCACCATCTTGGTTTAACTTCCGGTTCCCATGGTTTTGATTCTGGGATCGTGAGAAATTTTTTGTCCAAGAGTGTTTTCAAAACATTTCCAAGAGGTTCTCCCAAAGGAGTGAATGTTCTTTGAGGTTTGGAAGTCCATGGCCGACCTTTGTTGTTCTCATTGTTCACTTTAGGTATGAAGGTTGTTACCTTGGTGTCTTTACTTGCTTGCATGGTATTCATCAGATTTAACACTGCTAGTTTAGGATTAGCATTGGACGCATCTACCACTCCATCGCTAACAACATTTTTGTTTTATTTCCACCATTTAGGCTTGTTGTTGGAGTTGGTAGATTTGTTTTCACTTTGGAGAGTGATTTCTCCCTTTTTAACCCTAAATTCTTCGATACATATGGCATTCTTGATCATCCTATCAAAGCTGGGGGAATCTTGAATTTGCAATGCGTATTTCAACTCAGGTATCAAATTATTAACAAAGATTTCCATTTTCTCAGATTTGAGAATAGCTCTTGAATATCTTGCAAAGATTTTCCTCCACCTTTGTAGAAAGTGTGTAAAGGATTCGCCATTTCTTTGTTTAGTGTTGCACAGATCCATCATAGTTACATCATGCTATATATTATATGAGTAATGTTGGATAAATCATTGAATTAAATCCTCAATTTTTTTTTACCTTAGGTGTAATCTTTGAGAACCACTCCATGGCGTATCCACCTAGGCTTCCTGGAAATAGCCTCATGAGGTATGTAGGTTCATGCATGTATTCTATGCCCAGAGCACAAAATTCCCTCACATGGTCATGTGGGTCAGTCTCTCCTGTATATTTGTCATATTTGGCCTTGCCATGTTGGGAGGAAATTGGACCATATTAATACTCTTATCAAAAGGAAATGGACAAATGGAGTCCAAAGAGTATTTTTCTTAGGTTTAGCCTTCTCATGTTTGAGATTTGCAAGCTCAGTTTGCATCAAGGTTAGTTGTTTGGCGAGAATAGAGATAGGAGTTGATACCTCTTTTTCTTTCAGTTGTTCAACATCATAATATTTAGGTAATTTTACGCCTGTGGAAGCTAGATGGAGAAAATATTTCTCTTTGTACTTGCCAATTATCTTTTCCAATGTCTTTTGGAATTTCTTGCTCTATTTGAGTTTATTGTATTCTTCTTCAGTGATGTCTTCCTCACTGTCTGAACCAAACAAAGGATGGTCAAAGTGTTCTTCTTCTTCTTCACCATCACTATCTTCACGCTTTTGGTTTTTACCATTTTTTGTATTCCTCAAAAGCCTCACTCCATTCGTGAGTGGGTTTTTCCATTTCTGGAGAGTCTAAATCGAACATGGAACTGCGAGATGTTTCTCCTTGCTGAAAGTGTAGTGATCTTGGAGGTACTTCTGATTCTTTAGAAGTGTACTTGGTGCGTCTTGTGTTAACCATGTATTTGTATGTCAACTTTGTCAAAGTTTCTTCATAGTGTCAAGTAGAGCCTCAAATCATTCAAGTGAGTGTGTCTAGGTAGAGATGTCGCTTGTGTTTTGGTGGAAGTAAATGATTCCAGGGCCAAAGGGTTAGAATGCCTTGATAGTGAGTTGGGAATCAAGTTGTTTTGAAAAGTGGATAAACCACACGTATTGAGACTGATTGTGAGAAACCAATAGGACATGCAAGGTAGACGTTTGAAAAAATGTTTTGAAACAGTAACTGGGAGACCTAAAAAAGCAACAAGGACAAACTAATGAGCCAAAAGGGTATCCAAATAAACTAACTTTCTCTAAGAGGCAACTGTGTAAGTGCCCACTATCCTAGATGCGACACTCAGTGTGCGAGCTTTTGCAAAACCAGATGCGAGCCTAAGTAGACAAGATGTGATCTTTCTCCCTAAAAGTGATGCAAGTTTTACCATATGCGATCTTTCACACTACATGTGAGTTTGCACAACCAGATGCGAGCCAAGATTGACCAAAAATGACTATGTGCTATTTTGAAAATTTGGTGTCTGATTTGTTTTGAAATTCATGCAAATTTGTCTGATAATAGGTTGTTTTTGAGTCTTTCTAGTGAGAAAAAAGTACAACATGTAGCCAAAGGACTGATTTTTGTTGCTTATTTGGATGATTTATCTTGTTAGTGAACTTTCAGACACGTCAAGCATATTTGCATTGTTAGGGGTGAACAAACACATTATTATGCCCTATTTTCTAGGTAGAGGATGAAAATCCTTGCTCATTGACTTAGGTACACACTCAAATGCTAATCAGAATATGGCCATCACCAAGCACACAATGGATCTAGTCATGATGCCATATTAGCTGACTCCAAACTCAAGTGAGGGCATGATATGACGAGTGTCTTGGGGCAATTACTTTTTTCCTTGCACAAGGATTATCACCCTTTTAGGGATGAATCAGGTAGTTTGACTAAAATTTTTTTTGTTTATGATGGGGCAATCCATTTGAAACCGTCTCCCATAGAATTTCACAAGTCAAAATTGAGGCGTATAGCCCTATGAGCACTCAAATAGGTGTAGTCTCACAAGCAAGATTCAAGCGGCTCCGCTCTACACATACCCAAGCATGTTCAAGGAATGATGTCAAAATTCTGAGAACAAAATCGATTCCGTCTTCTGAGGCTTTGGCCTATGAGGAAGCAATTATTTATAGTGAGTTGGAACAGTTAGCGTAAAACCTGTTGTCACTTGGGTCATTCCCGGGAGATTTTTTCCTCAACCGGAAAGCCCTCTACTATTTAATAAACATACAAAGGATTGACGAGCGTAGGATTTATAGATTTCTTATACTTCAAAAGAAGAAGAGCATACTCTCCTAGTCCATGCCATTTTCTCCCAAAACACTCCAATCAATGTTCATCCCCTCAAGCTTATTTGAGCTTGATTTAAATATTCCTAAATTATGAAAACATAGTACTTTGAAAGAAAAGTTTGATTGTTCAGTTTCCCCAAAATTAGGTGATTTTCTTGTTCAATTACTATTCCCAAAATTTAGAGAATGAAGTTGTTCAACTATCCCACAAAATTTAATGCTTTGTGTTGTTCAATTACATTGTCCAATGGGAAATTTAAACTGTGAATCTTGTTCAATTAGTCCCACAAAGTTTAATGATTTGCTTGTTCAGTTACTTTTCCAAAATGAAGTTAAACAGTGAGTTTGTTTTCCTTGTTCAGTTACCTCAAATTCCTTTCAAGTTTTAAATCAATGTTTGATTTTCTAATTTTCCTTGAAGGAAAAGAGCATACTTATATGATTGATTTAACAAATGAGTAGAAAATGTTCTTAGTGTGAAAAAAAATGGAGGTCAAGACAAGGGGATGACAACCTGCAAAACCACACATTAGGAATCCTTTTCCAACTCTTTTAGTGCTGACAACAATCTGCAAACATAAGTTAAGCTGTGAAAATATCAGAGACAACAAATATTCAAGTAGTAGTGGTTAGATTTTTCAAATTGTAAGTTCAAAGACCAAATGCAATCTTAGATTTCCTAAATATGATTGTGTTTACCAGATGTGATGCAATACCCCCAAAAGTGATGAAATGCATATCGGATGTGAATCTTTACCAGAAATGACTCAGGATATCTGGGATGCAAGCCTAGTTTCTGCGATGTGAGGGCGTATCCTAGATGCGAGCCTTTATCACCAAAAATGAGCCTGTACTAGAAATGTGTGTGTGATTTTATGTACCTGCTAAGAAAGACAGAACACTTCAATAGATCATTATATTAGTGAAAAAGCATAAAAAAGAAAGGGTTTCATCTAAACCACTAAAATTGATCTATTGCTTCCTATCTAGGAGGAGTTTGAAGAATGCAATAATCATGCCCTCAGATTATGCATAAATTAGAGACATATACAACCTAAGAATGAAAGATTTGAGTAAAAAATAATCTAGATAATCAAGAAACATGCATATTAGCTCTAAGAATGAAGATAATAACAATGCATAATGACAAAGCTAAGATGCAACATGATTTCAAAATAATCTTAACAGCATAACAATGCTTTCAACTCTGAAAATTAAGGGCTATTTGAGCTCAAAATCCATCCAACTTATAGAAGAAATGGAGGAAGGGGAGAAGACTCTAGAAGGGAAGCCATTAATGAGGATGTAAGACTCATTAATGAGGAGTGTGTAAGAGAATGTGTAAGAGCCATTAATGCTTCATTTATGAAAGCATTAATAAGGTATGGGTGACAGTTTAATAAGCATGGGTGAGGGTTTACGGTCAAGCTTGAGAACTTTGACTTTAGAGGGAGGGTTGTATTCGTAATAAAAAATTTAGGAATGTGACAAGCTTAAGGGTAGCTTAGGATTAGGATTAAGGTTTAAGACATATGATTAAGGAGATAGAGATGGGAGGAGAGAGAATGAGTGGAGGGGGATTGGCTAATTAGGGTTAATTAGATAATTAGGAAGAATTAGCATGTGAGAAGGGGTTGGGATGAGTTTGAACTCATGGTTGGGTAGTTGAGATTGGTTAGGTTAAAGGGAATATTAATGAAATGAATTATTGTGATAACATATTCACTCAATAATAGGGATTTTAATTAATCACTTAAGCTTTTGATTGCTTTGTAATAATTAATTAGGACTATAGCCAAATTGAATTAATTAGGCTAGGGGATTGATTTTTCAAGGGATGAGGTATAATTAGGATTTCATTAATTCCTTTTAAATTAATTACCTTAGCCATGTTTTGATTTGAATTGAATTGAATTGATTGGATTGGCTAAGGCAATTAATGTAAATTAGCGATTAAATCACTTAGAAAATTAAATCTGATTTGAATGAATTATGCCAGCCGATTGAAGAGTTGTCTTGACATAATTAGGGGTATGATCACACTTAGGTAAAATAGGGTCTATGGTCAGAGAAGACCAAATTAGGGTGGTTACAATTTCCACTGCCAATATTGACTCATTAGTTAACATTGATTCAACAGTTGGTATTGTAAAGGTCAATGACCTAATTGGAATGAATACTGAAGAAAAGGATGAGGAAGGTAAAGGTAAGGAAATTGTTCCTTCACTGAGTCGTAAGACAAAAGGAAAAGAAAAAGTAGTAATTAGTGATGAGATAGATCTTGATAAATAAATTATGATTCCAAAATAGGATCAATCCAACTTATTTGTAGAGCAAATGGATATTCTAGGAGAACCGTGGAAGAAAATAGATACACGGAAGAAGCTCCGAAAGGAAAGGAAAAGGAATAATGTACTTGAAGATGTCAAAGTAATATTTGTAGATGCATTGCAGATTGAAGTCAATGAGAGTGACTCAATAATAGACCAACTTGTTGACATTTTCCACAAGTTCAACACATATATGAATGGTCAAGAGAAGTTACTCGAGAAAGAAGAAAAGAAATTTGAGAAGAAGGTTCTAGAAAATATTGCAAATAAGATTTCAATTGACCAAGTACAGCTCACCAATATCATCAGCACTCTAGAAACCACCATAACCAATGTGGTAGCACTGTTTGTAAAGTTGAGTGAAACCTCTAACTTTACTGTGGAGATAAAGAACAATATAGTGAATATTGATGCAGACATGAAGGAAAGTGCAAGGCAGTTAGCACTTGAATTGAGCACTAGTTTCACTCACTTCATGAAGATCAAGTATCTTACTAATCTACAGGCTAAATTGTTGAGAGAAGAAGCAAGGACTACATAATCACTTACAGAAATCCAGAGCCAACTTTTACCACACATGGATGGAATACAAAAATGCATATAACACATGCAAAGACACTCTCTCATGACAACAATTTCTCAGTTGCTAAGCTAATGATAGAGTTGTCTGCAGTGATACCAGTTGAATTGCACATCATGAAGGTGCTACAAGACAATTGGGAGAACACTTTGTCTCAGATTTTGAAGGTACATAGTGATTTCCTATCCTACTTTGGAATAACCTTGTAAATATCACTTTTGGCATTTTCCCCAAAAAAGGGGGAAATATCATTATATTGTAATTAAGAGGAAATATCATTGAGGAAACACATGTACAGTGGAAAAATGTAGAAAATATACTTGACAAAAACCATTTTTGAAAAACACAAAAATAGAGTCAGTTGGACCCAAGAAACATAAGTAGTGTCAAAACCCGAGTAGATAGTAAGGGGGAGTTTTGACATATCAAATACATAATTCAATGATAATTGTTCTTTCACTAATGCAAAAGGGGGATATTGTGGACCTTATGGCAAGAGATATTGTCAATTAGTGTCAAAACACTTAGTCATCTTGTGTCAACCAAGCTAGCAAGCATTATGCAAAGTCTCAAGTGATCAGTGTTGCTCGAGTGATCAGCATTTCCTGAGTGACCAGTATGGCTCGAGTGATCAGTATGACCTGAGTGACAGTTTATCACCTGAGTAGACTTGTGGACCCGAGTGAAAATTTGAATCCGACCTTGCATATATTGTTAAATATAATTTTGTTTATTGCAAGCTGAGTTGCATAGTTATTTGTTTGGATAAGATATATATGTTAGATAATTTGTTTTATCCAAAGTGTAAGAATGTATGTATATATGTATGCATAAGTTAAAATATATGTGAATGAAAGTTTGATTAAGAGAAGAAGTATTCAGGAAAGCAAAGTCTCATCTATCACATTCAGGTGATCAATTATATTCAGAAGGATCTTATTCAACAATCATAGTTGCATAGAGAAGATCATCAACTGGTTCATTCTCACAGGTGAATCAGAAAAATCCTTTAACAAGGTGGACCTAACAATCCTTTCTCTAAATCTCTTAACAGAGTTGCATTACTTATTATATTGTACAAAATCCTTTAACAAGGTGGACCTAAGAGTCCTTTCTATGCTCCTAACAGGGCAGACCATCAGAAGTGGTCATTGTAAGCTCTAACATGATAAATTTATACTGTAGTACTAAATATTGTGGGTATCATCCCCAACCCACTTTTACTTTCTTTTGGAAGGTTTCTGGGTAACCAAATATTGTGTTATGTGTTGTGTATGATTCTTTACTTTCAAGTTCTATGCATGCAAACAAATAAGTTAATCTAATTGTGGATTGAAAGGATTAAGTTTTATTGGTTCATGATTCATCCCCCCTCTCAGTCACTGGGAACATCATATATTTCCAACATACCTATGTATGCTATTAGAGTATCTTCAATACAAGAATTAAGATCCATTCCTCATATGAGTGTTTCATTGGATGATACTATTGGTAAGTTGATTTCTTTTGAGATTAATGATTTTGATAATTGTTTAGCTGCTACTGCTAGG
Source organism: Thuja plicata (assembly GCA_018584345.1). Taxonomy (NCBI): domain Eukaryota; kingdom Viridiplantae; phylum Streptophyta; class Pinopsida; order Cupressales; family Cupressaceae; genus Thuja; species Thuja plicata. The sequence continues at coordinate 3,309,806 of MU228530.1, read as the reverse complement.
ATTGAGTCTGCATTTAAATCATCTTTGAAGATTGGAAGTTATAGGGAGTATAAACCTAGTGATGGTTATGCAAGTAGTGCCAGTGAAATATTCTATAGTTGCAAGAGCAAGTTAGAAGAACTGTTTGCTGAAGATGAAGCAAATGAAAGAGAATTTGAATCTCTATTCACTAGAAGACTACAAATAGGTAAAGGCAAGTAACAAGGTAAGCAACCCTTGAAATGTTATAAATATAATAAGATTGGACATATTACTACTAGATGCCATAACAATGAAAATGATGAGAATAAAGACAACCGAGATGAGAAAAAAAGAGAAAATATATTCAGGAGATTCTGAGATTACAAAAATAAAGGTAAGAAGTCATGTCATATTACTAATGAAGGACTAACCGATGATGACACAAATGATGATATCGAAGAAGGAGTTGTATATGTTTCCATTAAGGATAATTCTAATGAAGAAAAGAATGAAGAAAAAGCCCTAATATCACATGTAAGTAAACATGATACCTAGATTATAGATAGTGGGTGTTCACACCACATGACTGGTGATACACTTAAGTTTATTACGATGGAAGAACATAATAGAGGATATGTTAGATTCGGTAATGATGCTCCATATCTTGTGAAAGGTAAAGGTTCAATAATTCTATTAAATAATACAAGATGTGATGATGTCTATTGGGTTGAAGGATTAAAGTACAATTTTTTGAGTTTGGCACAACTAAACAATTCAGGTCACCGACTAGAATTTTAGAATGGGAAGGTAAAAGTATTTGATCAGAAAAGAAGTCTGATTGCCCTTGGAGATTAATCTAAAGATAACCAATTTTACCTTGATAAATCTATTAAGAGTTTTTTGTATGCTAAATTTGAAGATGCATGACTATGGCAAAAGAGATTATGTCATGTAAATTTTGACAATCTAATTAAAGTGAGAAAAATGAATAGAGTAAGAGATCTACTGATATTAGAGAAACCTGAGAATGTCATGTGCAAGGAATGTCAAGTTAGAAAAATGACTAAGTCAAGTTTTACAAGTAAGTCTTATGTTACACAAGGAATTTTGGAGTTAGTGCACACTGACCTGTGTGGACCGATGAGAACAAAAAACTACTACGGTGATAGATATTTCATTCTGTTTGTTGATAATTATTCTAGAATGATGTATGTCATGTTTTTAAAAGAGAAATATAAAGATTTCCAGATGTTTAAGTGGCACAAGGAAAGAGTTAAAAAGGAGTCTGGAAGAAAACTGAAGTGTCTGAGATTTGATAGAGGAGGAGAGTTTAATTCTGATGAGTTTACACTCTTCTGCAATGAACATAGAATAAAGAGACATTTTTCTGCACCAAGGACACCACAACAGAATGATATAGTTGAAAGAAGAAATAGATCCATTGTGGATTGTGTGAGAACATTGATGATTGAGAAGGGTATTTCTCAAACTTATTGGAGAGAAGTAGTCAACACTGCTTCTTATACACTTAACCGAGTACAATTGAAGAAATGTACACACAAGACACCTTATGAGATTTGGTATGATCACAAACCTAATGTGAGTTATTTCAAAGTATTTGGAAGTAGATGCTATATTATTAAAGATGATAGATATGGTAAGTTTGATTCTAAAGGAGATGAGGGAATATTCTTAGGATATTATACAAAGATAAAAGCTTACAAATGTTTGAAAAAATATACTAACAAAATTGTGGAAAGTGCAAATGTGAGGATTTATGAATTTACAGAGAGAAATAATGAGGACAAGCAAAAGGAACCTGGATACTATCAAATATTTGTATATGTTCAACCAGATGTTCCTAACACCTTACCAAATACACAAAATGAGGAGGAAGCTGAATAGAGAGAACTACCACTGAATGATGAAAATGAAGTTCCACCGACTATCAAGCTTGTTCTAGCCAAGTATGTAAGGAGACACCACTCCCTGAGTAAGATAATTGGAGACAAAGATGCATAAATTATGACAAGAACCAATGTAAGAGAAAATGCATGCTTAATTTTTGAATTAGAACCAAGAAGAGTTAAAGATGCATTGGAAAATGAAGACTAGGATAAAGCAATGAAAGAAACTTTAGATCAAATTGGAAAGAATAACACATGGACTTTAGTATCGAGACCTAAAGATAAAAATGCTATTGGTACAAAATGGATTTTTAGAAATAAATTGAATGAGCATGGAGATGTAGTCATAAACAAGGAAAGACTAGTTTGCAAGGGATATGTACAAGAAGAAGGAACTGGATATGGTGAAACTTTTGCACCTGTTGCTAGATTAGAAGGAGTTAGAATTCTACTAGCATATGCAGCTTACAAAGGATTTAAAGTCTATCAAATGGATGTCAAGTTTTCATTTCTGAATGATATTCTTGAAGAAGAAGTTTATATAGAACAACTTGAAGAATTTGCTAAGAATACTAACAAGGGCATGGTATGCAAACTGTACAAGGAACTATATGGTTTGAAACAAGCACCCCAACCTTGGTATGAAAGATTACATACATATCTAATCAAGATTGGATTTTAAATAACTAGTGGTAATAGTAATATTTATTTGAAATGTGATAGTACTAACAAGATTTTGATTGCTGAGATATTTGTTGATGATATTATTCTTGGAGGAAATGACACATTATGTAGATTTGGTTATGAAGAAATGAGAAAGGAATTTGAGATGTCCATGATTAGAGAGATTAAATTATTTCTTGGACCATAGATTCAATAAGTAAAAGATGGGATCTACATTACACAATCAAAGTACATCAAAGAGATCCTAAAGACTTTTGGGATGGAAGACTCAAGCCCAGTTGGAACACCGATGATCACTATTTGCAAGCTATCAAAAAAATATGAGTCAAAGGAAGTAAATGAGACACTCTACCGATCAGTTATTAGTAAGATACAATATGTTTTTCATAGCAGACTAGATATGGATCATGCAGTTAGTCTTGTTGCTAGATTTTATTCCAATCCAAAGGATTCACATATGTCTGCAGTCAAAAGGATATTTAGATATCTGAAAGGAACCAAGGACTTTGGTCTACTATACAAGAAAGGAGGAAATTTTGAGTTAACAATGTACACCGATGTTAATTGGGCCTAAAACATTGATGATAGAAAAAGTACAAGTGGAGGAGACTTATTTTTAGGAGAAAGACTAGTTACATGGCTGAGTACGAAGCATAATTATATATCACAGTCTACTACCGAGGCTAAATATGTTGCAACATCTATGAATTGTGCAAACATTGTATGGATCAAACATCTATTAGAAGGTATGCAAGAGGAGATTACCAATCTAGTTACTATCTTTTGTGATAACACAAGTGCTATAAAAATATCAAAGAATCTAGTAGTGCATTCTAAGACCAAGCACATATCTATCTAGTATCATTACTTGAGAGAGAAATTTCAAGACAATAATGTAATGTTGGATTATGTGAGCTCAAAGGAGAAATTAGTAGATATATTCACTAATCCACTACCAAAGGATTGTTTTGAGTATCTTCGAGGTAAGTTAGGGGTACTACCCTGATCTAACATTCATTAGAGAAAGATGCATGATGCATCAATTCTAGGACTCAATAGAATATCTATTTTGTGATTTGATGCTCATATTCACACTTTAGGTGTTGCCTAAAGTTGTGTAAATAAATTATGTATGCAAAGAGTTATCAATACATGCAAGGTATGATCCACTGCCTGAACAAGTTTTTAGGAGTATGAACCTTTGGCATTTTTGTCAAAGAGGGAGAATGAATAATTGATGAATACATAGATTAAGGGAGAATGACTGATTGAAAGAACCTAAAGAGGAAGAATATGCATAAAGATGTTAAGATAGAATGAACATAGAGGGAGAACAAGATCAAATAGCTCAAAGGGAGTAAAGACATAAAATAGATGTAAAAGGAAGATGAACAACATTGCCATCAATGCCAAAGAGGGAGATTGTTACTCAACTGATGGAGTTGATGACAAAGACTGAGATCAAAGGTATACATGATTGTAGAAAGAATTAGATCAGTTTATATTTTTTCATTGATGTCAAGCATTTGATTTCTTGTTCATATTGAATTGCGATATCTTTCAGAGCTGATTTAATTGGGCAATAGATAAAGATCAGAAAATGATAAGATCATCTTGAGATAATTGGTTTCTAATTTATCAAGTCAATAAAGAATATTGATAAATTCGGTAAGACTAAAGAGTTAAGTTACCGAGAAGAGAGAGTCTGTCAGTAAAGGGTGATAAAAGTTGGATAGGACACTGAGACATTGAAGCACTAAGCAGTGCATGTTAGTCACCAAACTGAGAGTTAGTTACCGAACATATTAGATGTTAGAAACAAGGATAAGAACACATTTAATATAATGCTACAATGATCTGGAGGATTCCAAGAATGAAAAGGAAGTTAGTTACAAGATCTATGCATAGGAAAATTCAAGAAATAAATCTATGGTATAGATTAAGCGGTAAAAGTGAAGGTTTTATTTCCAAGAAAAGTGAAAGTTCCAAGGTGATGCCAAAGTGGCTAAATGAGTTTCAAGTTCACTAAATTATTTCAAAAGTATAATTTAACGAATGAGCATGATTGAAGGAAAACCTAATCAAGAAGATTAAGAGGAAAAATCATAGTCTATTTAAAGGATGAATTCAAAGAAAAAATGGCTAGCAAGTTGAAGTGCTACCGAGTGATGCAGTGAAGAGAACATAAATGATAATCTGAATCTAAGAGAAGAGACTGATGAAGTGTTGATGCCAGTAGTCAGAGAGCGCATAAAGGGATCTAATCAAACAATAGGTAGTTGTAGTTTTATAGATCATTTTACATACTATTTCTTATCTGCATTTTTAATTGCAAAATCTCTTAACTGAGTGGACTTAACAGTTTTATTGTAAAATCCTTGAGAAAGGTGACATTCTAAAAGAGTGTTCAAATCCCTCTAACTAGATCACTCCTAATAGGGTGAAGATCTTAACAGATCTGAGGTAAATCCCCTAACAGGGTCACATTTAACAAATGTGTATTGTAATATTTAACATGATAAGCTTTTAACCAAGCATACTTCATAAGAGTATTTTTAATTTTGGGTGACAATTCCCACAGAGGTTTTTCCCAAATTGGGTTTCCTCATTAAATCTGGTGTCAAATGTGTTAAATGATTCATGTGCATGTTATTTACTATTTATGCAAGTTACTGTTTAAGTTATTGAAGATATTTGGTGATTTAGTTGCTGCTGTTGTTTATCCTACTGAGTTTAATCAGAGTTAAGTTTTTAAGTTTAAAGTATCACAAGTTTTCTGATTCACACCCTCTCTCAGTAACCCAACAGGGACTTGGGAAGTATAAAAGTTGGGGACATTGACTGTCCTCTCATAATGAATGTGGTTCGGCATCAGAAGTTGCAAAATGAAGGAGTGAATTTGCAGAATGGAGGAGAGAAGTTGCAGACCATACTCGTGCAACCATGACCTAGAAAAGGGCACAAACATGATACTTTTCTTTCTAGTTTTCTTCTGATTGTAGGTAAGCAAAGATATGGAGGAGCAGGGTACAAGAAACCCTTTGGAAAGATGCATGGTGTTAGGAGAAGGCCCTACAACTCTTGGCACAAGAGTTCTTTTCTTGTTGGGGATTATGGTGCAAGAGCACCCAAGCATCCAAACACATACATGAGGATCCATGAAGATAAAGGTGGCATTGAAGAATAATTTGGAGTTAATTATGCCATATTGGAGCCAATAATGACTTTACATTATAATGATCAAAATGTAATATCAAAATATCCTAATGGTCCTAAAAGGACCATTGGACCAAACTATGTAATCCCTAGGGTTGGTAAGGGAAATGGGGGAAAGAGGGGTATTATACCTTATTTATGATTAATGGGATCCTAAAAGGATAAATTTCATAAGTTAGGCAATTAGGAACTAGGAAAATAATAAGTTACAAATTTGAATTTTCAAATGTAACGACTAGCTGGCTTTAGGCAGGTATGGAGTTTTAGTATTATTTAGGATGATTTGAAAAATCCAACTGATTTGAATCAGTTATGGACAATTTTGATTGAGTCTATAAGGCCTCTGAAAGGCATTTGAATAGATGGGTATGTGTTTTGTATGAAGGACACAATCTGGAAATCAATAAAATTCCAATTCCTTGTAAATTGCTTTGATTTTGGATATTTTTTCATTAACATTGTAGGATTGAATTATATAATTATGTTGGAGTGAAGTAGGGATAATTTTCTAACATATTTGTTCTTTGTAGAATCAATTTGAGACACTAATTATTTAGATTTTCATTTCTTTCCTTGACTGGTCTGAACAAAACTAAGGGGTTTTATTTGTTTTGAGGGCTAAATTAATGCATTAAAGGTCCATTATATGGATGTATGACTGATGTTTCCTATATAATAGACCTCATTTAATATGTACATAATTTTACTAACCATTTGATGTGCAGGGAGTGTGGACAAATAGGTGTACACCATGACTGTCTTAAGGAAAGTGCATAAAATTTGTGCCAAGGGTGCATCACCAAGAGATATGCTCAAACAAGGTGGAAATTTCATGTTTTTAAGAGGCTAATATGATCTTGGAGAAGGTTTAGGAACTTGGAGTGGGTCTCATAAGTGAAGGGGAGGGTCTTTTCGAAGAAGCCCTAGTTTAGGAGTGGATTAAGGAGGGTTTTAGGGGTTTTTTTTATGCCAAATGATGTCATGAGTCCAAATTCACAGGAGAATCCTTTTATTGGGGTTATAATACAACTCCATTGAGAGTTATAATGTCTTTGATTAAGATTTACTTATACTTTCTTTGTAAAAGTGGGCTAAATTACCCTTAAAAATAGTCATCTATCTCTGTTTCATATAGATCTCTCAAAGGAAACCTAATTGGTTTTGGGATATTTTATAGAACTTAATAAAGGGTATCTGAATCTCTAATTAGTTTTGGAAGTGTTTCGGGAAGTTCTAAATAAAACTGAAGAAAACAGTATGAGAAGGGCTAGTAGGCTAGTAGGCCTAGTTGAAGGGTCTAAGTTGGGTTTGAGACATAGTGGATGGTTGGAACTTTGTTTGCAATTTTTTCACATTATATTTGGCCATAATAAGAGATCTAAATCCTTGAGATTCATCTTGGATCCAAAGACCAAGTTTCACCATATAGGAGCCACAGGGTGTCTTGAAACATTTGAGTGAACACAAGGAGATTGAAGCATTCATCAAGCCTACTTGACCAAATTCATCTCACACCCCAACCCTCTGCACCACCCAAGGAGAAAAATTTAAAAATAAGAATATTTGTGAAAGAATAATCTTAATATCATGTATGGTTTGAAAGATATCAAAGTTTTTGTCTCGATAAATTTTCTTTAATGAAGCTTAAAACTCAAAATTGAAAACCTCAGAGGCCCCAAAAAGTTTTAAAATTCTGACAAAAAAATATTTGATGTATTTTCTGTTGTAGACACCTTTGCGAGATTTCCAATGATATATTATAATACAAAATAGGAAACCCGAGTCAAACATTATGGCTTATTAAAGTTGTGCCATCAAAACTCAAGTTTCAATATAAAAAAGAAACCTCGACGAGAAATTTAACTAATGAACCGCTCAACACCAAAAGAGGAAAGTTGCACTTTCTAGAATACTGTGAGGTGGTTATTGGTGTTACATATAAATGGATGAATTAGGGTTAAGTGACACAACTCCAAAAGTGTAAATTGTGGCTTTGTCTTGCAGAATATTGTAATAGGAAGGCCCATGTGGATGTAGCAAGTTATTTAGATAGAATGTTGTAATGTCATTTCATTGAAGATAATAGAAAGAAAATTTTCTGTTTGTACAATTTTCTATTTAATTTCACTGTTGTGTCATGTGTGTTTGAGTGAGTAAGGGGAGTACCCTTCGTCAAGTTGTTTCAGAGCAGAAGTTAATGAGTGCATAAATAGATCACTAAAGTGAGGCAATTTGTACCAATATTGTGATTGTGGTTATGAGAGTGTAATGTTATAAATTTGCACCCCAGTATATTTTACTATTACATAATGTCGCCACCTTAGAAAAATGCAAAATTCCACATCACCCTTTTCTCAACCTTGTCACTAGCCACTTAGATTCTTGTTCATGTGGCCTGGTTGGCCTAGGATGTGTACAGACCATGGAGATGTTCAAGCAATGCACACTCATCTCTCGTAGGCATGCAGTAAACCATTGAAGTGTTCAAACAACCACCCTTCTAGTGTAACACCTCATATGACCACCCACTGACACTAGCATTTGACCCTTTGCTAATACATCTCAAATTTTTAGTTTCATTTGGGTCTTAACACACTTCATTCACTCTCTCTTGGATACATTTTGTTTCTTCACTCACTCTTGATCTCCAATTTTACTTTTTAGGTCCTTCACTATCTTCTTTGTATTGGGAAAACATACATTCAATCTCTCCATACTCATAGTATCATTGTCTCATTCATTTGGCCATCATTCCATTGGGATACACATTTTGAGGTTTTTAAGGGGAGTCTCTTACATTCTTACTTCATGTTTTATTGAGAATATCATCCCATTCTTATCATATTTTTTTCCTTTATTACTTGCTATCATTATCCATTTTGGTTATCTTTCACCAATTGCCTATATGGCTATCCATGAAGGTGGAAACACTAAAATGGGGGCTTGAATACTAAAAGATCCTATATAACTCACAACTATTTTCCTTATTTTTGTGTGTGCAGGTTTGTTGGAAGGGAAAGAAGTGGAACATGGAGTTGGCCTTGTCAACATTTCCTCGGTCCCATTTGGGTCATAAGTCCTCTTTCTACCCTTTGTCATTTTCTTTGTCTTTACTTGCATTGTTTAACTATTTCTTGTACTTTTCATTACGAGTGTATCTTAAAATTTCTATATCTTAGTTAGTTTTCAGGATTTTTATTCCAATTCTTGTGCCCTATCCATACCAAATGAATGTATGTCATGTTGTTGTCTTGCATCTGAATTCTTGTCTATGATGCACACTGGTGTTTGAGGTAGTGAGATTGCAGGTTTCAATAATTAATCTTTGTAGTTTTTTTTTCCATTTTCAATAGTCAAAATATTTTTATCTATTAGTACTAAGTATTTATTTTTATTTCTTTCATTATCTTATCTTAGTTAGTTACACCACTATATCATTTAGTTGTCTTGATCCCCTAGCTCACCAGCATGCTAGTTCAAGTGAGGTAGTGCAAGGGTTCACCCCTTGAGACTTTAATTGGTGTTGAGGTTGGTGAATTTTCCCTTCTCTATATTTTGGTGAACATGATGTGAACTATGGTCCTCTACATCAAACCTTCTCCGATCCCTTTTGATTAATAGTCTCTTTGCAGATATGGTGAAAATCACTCCTATCTTGCCACGTAGCCAGAGAGTATCTAAAATAAATATTATGTTCACCCCTTGGACGCACCATACAACAGAGAGACATGCCCTCTTTATATCCTAGCATTGATCAATGAAGCCTCTGTTAGAAGTGTTATAGTTGATCCTTCATGTCAGGTCAATCTTATAAATGAGAAGGTGCTATTCATAAATGGTCTTAATTATGCGAGGTACGATGAGTGTTCTGCCACCATCTAGATGTATGAAAAACTATAAATTCCCCCTTTGGGGTCAACCACATTGACGGTCTAACTAGGTCCCATGAAAAACTTTTCAACCTTCGTGGTCATTTGAAAATCAAACCTCTTAAGGGTTAAGTTGGGTATCCCTTGACTAGTCTCCATGGGAGTTGTCCCTTCAATTGTTCATAAGGGTTTGAAGTTTCCCACGAGGGTACCTTTAATATGATCCAAAATATTAGTTATCATTCTCTAGTATCCCATAGGGGATTTCTTTTAGACCATTTATGGCCTACTTTGGTAGGGTCCTATGTCCCCAATAATGCACTTTACTTTTAGCATAGTAGAAGTATAAGGCTATGGAATTAACACTCAAGTCTATAGCGCCCATCCCCTCTCCCTCCACCTATCCCTCTCCTATTGGTCAACGTTATTTTTCTTCTACCCTTTCCTCATTAGGGGCTCAAGGAATGCGTGCTGTTGGTTGTATTTCGTGTTTTTGCTGTTTTGCCCTATTCCTTGCCTTGTTCTCTGAAAATTTTCAGGTTTTCATGCTAATTCCTTGTCAAAATCCTGATAAACCCTGAAAAAACCCTAAGGCCAAATGTTAAACGATGTATTTTAAACCCTTAGCCATGTCTTTCTATTTCCTCGTTACCTTTTTTAAGTCACTAAAGGCATGTGCTATATAAAAGGTTAAGTCAG
>MU228530.1:3280988-3293238 GCA_018584345.1 Thuja plicata | reverse complement strand
TCATATTTAAGATTATGATTTGTATGGTTAAATCCTGTATATGATTATGCTTGGTCATTTACAAGGTATTTTATAAGCTTGTTCAATAGAGATACATGACAAATCAGTGTCTACATCAACAAATACTGTGTTAACAACCATCATTAAAGGTAAAACCTGCCTGAGTAGTTGTGGAACTCGAAAACGAAGAAGGACCTTATCTAGTCCTTAGCAATTAGGCTTTTCTTGTCTCTGAATCAGAAGTAAAGGCACAGGATTCACATAGACATTTCAAGAATTGTGATTCATACAAGAAAAATCCCTAACACGTGCACCTCAAGGGAAGCCTCCTCGTCCACCATAGACTTTGCAACCTCTGGTGGTGTCTTCAGTTCCTGCATCTGCACCTAGTGCAGACAAAGGAAAGGCACCCATGTTTATCAAGCCTAAGGTGCACCCACTTTTTCTCATCCCAATATTTGTGAACATACATTTCCCTACTGTTTATGGTAAGGGTAAGAGGCTTCCTAAGAATACACTTTTCGTCTTGCACCTTCTCATCAGCTTATGAGGGAATCCTCAATTCATCTTTTTACCCACAAGAAAAAAAGAGGAAGGATTCTCATGCCTAATACAATAGTTATTGTGCTTGTGACACCTTCTATTTCATTTGTGGGGTTTTCTTCTTTGTCAAAAAAGGCATCGAAGACTGCACCTAGGGAGTAGGATGTCACTGTTCTCTTACAGGCTTCTCAGCCCGCACGCAAGTGTAAGTGTTGTCGATGGGAAAGGGCTTTGGTGCATGAGGCCACCGTAGAGTTAGAGAGTGAATCTTTAGTGCCTGTGTTTGCGGCATCCACTCTTGCTCCTTGCCTTGCTCCTGCTCTTGTTCTAGTTGCTCCATCCTTTCACTTGACTGCCTCTTTTATTTTGCTTCCTCCTATGCTGGGAGTGACTACTAGGTCTCAGGCCAAGTGGATCCAAGTCTTTATCTCTCTGTCACAAGAGCCACCACACATCATCTCCTTGCCAGATATCTTATCTTTTTCCACACTAGTAAAAATAATGCATACATAGGTGTTGTCTAGTGCAGTAATGTCCACCCATCCCGCACCATCTCTATCTCCTAATCATCATCCTAGTTTTACCAGGATGATAAAGTCTACTATAATGGATTAGAGGATATCACATCCATCCTTCAAATGAAAGTTTGAGTAGGTCCCTATACTTGATTTTTGCCGCTGCAAGTATGCTCCAGTGGATTTGCTCTCAATTTCAGTTCTTATAGTGGAGCAAGTTCCAACTTCTCCTGATTTTCTCTTTGCCCCTTTCATAGAGGTTGACAAGGCATCTTCTTCCTTTGCACCTCAACATGGGTCACTTGTAGCCTACGAGTCTTATATGAAATTTTGGCATTGACAATGATCTTCACACAATCCCTCTCTCACCTTGGTTGAGATCTTGAATGAGGAGCTTAAAGTGGCCTCATCCTTGGATTTGGCCATTAGTGGGGCACCTATAGCTACTATAGCAGTCATAACACTGCAATCTTAGCCTCCTTCCTATATGATCAATAATGGGAGGATGATGATATTTTGGTGGATGATTCGTGAAAGCAATACCCACTTCTACATCTTTAGATTAGAGTGTGTTTGTATGTGTTCCCGAAAGCTTGTATTTTAATGTTGTTCCCCTCTAGAGGACCCTTGTACTATGTCGGTACCTGGAAACAAAGGGTTATTTGTCATGTACCTTCTTCTATTTGTTGTCTTATTCTTCTATCTATCTTTCTTTGATTTTTGACATTTGGGGTCAATGTAAAGTGTTAGCAACATTTAGGCTTCCATTCCATGTTGACCCTATTACCCTTATTTTTGTCAGCCCAAATTTTCAAAATTTCATGTCAATTGAGGAACCAGTGTTCAAAAATCTTTGTGTTACTCGTACATTTGTTAGTGATTCAATTTTTTTTCCATTCCTAAATCCTTTAGTAGCTATTTTTTGTGCTGGTGTGATTTATCACCAAGTTTATTTAGAATAAAGTTATGAATTTGATAAGAAATAATTGAAATTATTCTTCAAAATAATTTTAATTATTTTAATATTCCTTAATTGTTTACCTTTAAAACTAGCTCACTACAAGGAAGAATGGTTAAAAATCCCTCAAACAAAACCATAAAGATTTTGAGTGCTAAAAACTTGAACACTCACAACCAAAATGGTTATGAATGCTCAAAAAAAAAAAAAAAGTTATAAATGGTCACATATTAAGCATTCTTATGCTCATTTCAAAACTGGATTGTAACTGTCCATCAAGAAAATAAAATAAACTGAAGGTTTTGACCACAGCTTGGATACGGGTGGAAATACTTTGGTGATATGCATGTAAATTGTTGAAAGACAGACAAGACATACGAGTTATACTTGTATAAGAAATGAGCAATTGCAGACAACATGTGAACTGTTTACATGACGCCACAGTGAAATTTGAACTGTTTGACAGTTTACCTCAAAGAGATGTCAATTCAAGGAGTGTGTACAATAAATTGATTTGTTTCAAAGGCTTTAGAAACTTCTTCACAAATTCAGTATAAATTCCATCCATGCGGCTTGTGCAGACAATGGAAATTTTGAACACGTCATAGACAACCCTCAACGACATAATGCCTGAATGAATATGTACAATCAAATAATGTCACCTCAAAGAAGTGCAATGACTGCAATGTTTGTAGAAGACCCGATTTGTTTAAATGCATGCAAAGTAGGGAAGCACAAACATGGCATTGAATAATTTGACAAAATCTCTCAATTTAAATACCATCCCTGCAGACTTGTTGAAATATTTGGCAAATGAAAACGTAGGGAAGAAATAAAAAATGAAAAATGATATGAAGAGAAGATGACGAGGGAAGGGAGTATAGGCATGAAACGGGTCTGTTGAAAGGACTTTAAAAACTTTAAAGTAAAACACAGTTGGAAGGAGTAAATCCAATCTCCACAACTTTATTGGACTCCACTTTCCAACAACAACAAGAAGAAACGGGTGGTAGTGCAACCGGTGATTTTTCATTTTGAAGCATTTTGTCTATAACTAGTGGCCATAATTTGTGACATAATGAAATATAAATACCAAGGACATGAATATGCCCCTATTTTGAAATACATGCTTCCTTAGATAACATATACAATACTAGGAAATGTTGGTGTCAAAATTTTTGGAAGTCAATGTAAAACAAAGAAGCTTCTAAAATCTTGGACAATGGCTTAGTGCATTTAGGAGGTCATCTAGTATCCGTTCAATGTTCAAAACTTGTATTAGAATGCATGTGATCATGAAATAGAGATACTCAAGAAGTGGTGGCAACTGACGGTAGGGTGTTATTAAGGCTGGATCCAGTGTCTATTGCGATTGTGTTATGATTGCCAATCAAAGACCAGTACATAAATGTCAACAATAAATATGTAGAGAAATATTTTGTTAATAATAGGGACCAATGCCTTAACACCATAACTAAAAGTTGGCTCATGGTACCTAAGAAAGAAAAATCACAACTGTCAAAAGTAACTCACATGACCGTATTGACTGAAGACATTGCTAACATGGTTATTCTTCTTAGAAGGATAGTGGGAAATAAATATTCCCATGATTTTGAAGGTTGGATGTTCTTTTCCATCAGCCTTGTGTGTGAGGGCACTAAGTTTATTGATTGGGATGAGATTATTAGTGACAACCTACATAGCCAACTTATGGGGCTTGAAACAAATCAATATTTTCATGACTTCCTACCTCTTCTATACTATTGCTAGAATGAAAAGATTGATGGGGTTGAATAAGAAAGGAATCTATAATGATATAACATTGATCTATGACTATCACCCACAATTACAATTGGAACAAAGTTTTTGTTATTTTAGAAGAGTTAACGATGCGTTCACTATGCTCATTGCCAAAAAAATCCATGAGAATATTGGGCTTAGAATATCACCACAGGTGCGATATGTAATCCAACAATATGGGAGTTATTTCATACAATGCCTAAAATTTACATATTTTAGGTTGGTAGGTTATGATGGACACCCTTTCACGCTACCTATGTTTATGGATGACAAAATGGTACTGATTGAGATTTCCAGGCAAGTCAGTCAAATCAACAGAATTTGCAGGAATACATGAGTTATTGGTATTCAATTTCTGATAGGCATTGACCATTATAGTTGTGAGTCTAGTTCTAATGCCAAGGACATTGAGAGATCAACTGTTAAAATTAGTCTGTATCACTACACTATGAGGTCCCCTTTGATAGAAAAGGGTATGCTACAAGAGATATGGGGCTTGGCTTAGGTTTTAATCACTTTCCACGTAGCGAGGAATTTAGGGAGGATTTCGAAGATAATTTTGAGGTCCAAAGAAGAGATTGGATGAAGCTTATAGTGAAACAAATTATTGGCTTCAAGTTGGGATTGGATATAACTGGCATAAAGGATGATGAATTGACTTTGATTGATCCTATCTACCATGAAAAAATAAAGTTTCTTCCATTTCCACCTATAGATTGGTCAATTCCAAAATTAAAGAACTTAGATGAAAGGACAACCTTGGTTATCGAAAGAACAAAGTAGTGGGTAAAGAGTAAAGTGCTTGAAGCTATAGAAACTCACTCTTAAAGACAAGAAGGTATTTTGAGGAAGAAAAATGATCACCATGAATCTTCTCATTCTTTTTTTGATCTTCAAATACCCACCTTGAGTAAAGTTTCACAAAGAGTTGCTTCCGGAAACAATGGAGATGATGAAGACCCAAACAAGTCAAATAATTTTACCAACGCATGCGAAGGTGACTTTATAGTTAGAAAAAAAAGGTCCAAAATAAAAGGGAGGGTAGTGAAAATGATTTAGGAAGATGAAGAGATTGAAAGTGCAACCCTACAATAACCTCCTAGTGATAATGGGCAAAAAATTCCTAGCACTTCACCATTTTCATCATGGAATCTTCTCCTCATAATAACTCCACAACTAGAGATACTAATGATAGATACTACTCAAGATGAAGATCAGTTGCCACCTATTCTCAATCTTACGATGTCCTTAAACTCATCATTCATTGACATTCTAGAACCTTTGTAAACTTCTTCCTCATCATGGTTATAGAAGAGTTTGCAAAATGTTACATAGTTTTGAACTTTTTGGTTCACATTTCATGTATTCATGAGTATATTACCAAAGTTTTGCTTGGCCTCAATTTAATCCCCATTCTAATCAAACTTGATAGATAAAGTTGGTCATTTACATTTGCCTAAGTATTCAATCGGTTAGTCCCATGTAAATTGGTACTTAATTTACACCCTATGAAGTTCACGAGATCACCAACCTATTTGACTATGCCAAATAAGTCTCATGTCTTTCCATCAAGTCCCTCATTTTTGGCATTTCAGAATTTTTCCTATACTACTTTACTTTGTTTTGAAAGAAAGTTTGTAAAGTCCCCGACTTCACCAAATGTGCCTAATTGAACTAAGTTTCATTTTTTAAACCTTTTTTGTCGTTAAGTCAAGTGAAGTCTAGAGCTACCAAACTTGTTTGAAGCTTTGGGTTGGTCACCGACTCCCCAACTATATGATGGATGATTTTCAATGATGCTATACTTATACAAAACTTACACATGTAGAGCATTAAATGTTCCTTAAGTTGTAGAGGACACCTATCAAACCAGTGCAAATTTAAATGTACTACTACCACCAATTTGAACTGGAATTAAATGCATCATTTAAAAAGGTGTAGAGATGGCTTTCATTATATAAAACCTGGAGAACAAAATTCATAGTGTTTGAGAAATGGAGAAAGAAAAAGGTGCATGCGAGAATATCCAGGTTACACTATGAAATGTTTCCTTCTTTGATAATTTGAAGCGAAATTACCACTTCTCTCAAATTTCCATCTGAAGTAAAGCAACAAAGTTCATCTCTTCCATGAGTTTTTCTAGTAAGCATTTTTTTTAAATATTTTGCGTTCTTATACTTGGCCAACCCAAATATTAGAAAGTTGTATTATCTATTCTCTGTAACCCTGTTATCTAAATCCCTCACACCCATCATGCCAATAATAATTGATGATGGTCTAGGTGAGATCCTTGATACAAAAGCAAGTCATGAATAGGTCCAATAGATTCTTGATAGACTGAGGCAAAAATTTGGCTCATCCATTGCAAATAAAATTATTGAGAGCGGTCTTTTGGAAGCTACCAGTTTCCCCAAAGCAATTCACTATCAAGAATTAGTTTTCACCTGTGTGAATCATTACCACTCCAAGTCTCATGAAACTTGAGCTTTTGATGGCACATTTATGTCAAAGTTGATTATGAAATTGTAGCTCATTCCCTAAGACTAATAGAGTATGAGGTATTTGTGATTGTAACTATCGATGAATCTTGAGATCACTTTCAAGATAAAGAAGATTGGTGTTTGAATAGAATTGCTATAGTTTGGTTCAAAGTAAAGTGAAAAGGAAAGCTTAACTTCCCTCTATTCTCAAAAAGGAGATCTTTGTTAAATAAATTGAGGATGCTATTATTTTGTTATACCATCTTGTTGATAACTAGACAACTGAGGAATTTCTGGGCTGGATGTACAAATTTCTCACAATTATCTATAGTGATAACTAATGACCTAATCACCCCCATCAATTCCTTAGAGTATTTTTATCACAGGGCCCCGTTGAGAAAATATGTAGAGCTAATCAATGAGGAATGCTTTAGTACAGGTATTTTAGTGTAACATTCCTCATGCTACACCAAAATAAGTATGTAGTGCTTCTACAGGGACCAAAAGTTTGATTTTGGTGAGACTTGTCTATGGTCTCACCGAAATCTGAAACAAAATGTTCATTGGGTTTCATGATCAAATTTTGGCACAATAGGTCAGAGGTCTTGCTGATGGATGTCATCACAATGGCTATTACTGTTAGTAGATGTCTCACCAATAGACGACCTAGTTGTTTCAATATGTGATGTTTTTGGCAAGACATCTTTGGGTCTTGCTAAAATGATCACGCTTCATTTTGTCATCAACAAAAGGGTCTTGATGAGATTGTTCTCTTGTTTTGTCGATGGGTGGTTTTCAATAGATTTTGGCGGTTGGGGACATCTTTTCGCACTTCACCAATGAGATTTATTTAATCAATGAACAGTTTTGATCAAGCTTCTTGAGGGTCTCATCGATGTATGTTGTCGATGGAGCTGGGCATTTGGTGGAGTATTTTTGTGTTTCATCGATGTTCTTTCTCTCATCGATGAATGATATCAATTGAGTTTCGACTAGTTTCGTTGACATGTGTTTCAATGAACTTCTATGTTCGATGGACTGTTTATGGGCTTCATCGATGAGATCTGTTCCATCGATATTAGTTTCTATGAAGATTCTTCCTACTCTCATCGATGACCCTTTTTTGATGAAATTTTGTGTGCAACCAATAATTATTGTGCTTCATCGATCATCTTATTTCATAGATAAGTGATGGGAGGTGAGGGGCCAGTGGGAGGTGGACATGTGGCAGAGATCAAGTGAAGTAACAAGGGTAGGGCCCATAATAAGATAATGTAATAGATTGGATTATGGTGGGGTCCATAGTGTTAGGATTAAGTAATACTAAGAGCAGGGGGTTGAATCAGTATTACAACACTTTAATTTCAAACTTAACAAATTCAAGCTCAACCATGCAATTACTAAAATAAGAACATACACATAAAGTAAACCACTCATAACAAAATGATTTGTTCACAAGGAAATCCTGGCAAAGGAAAAACCCTAGTGGGGACGATACCCACAAATAATGCACTAAGAGTATAATGTCCCTATTAGGAGACCTTTCCCTATTAGGAGTTGAATATTACATTTAGTACATATCCCTATTAAAGGATAGAACCCCTGTTAGGGGTAGACAAGGAGTTCACTGCTCTTACAATGCAAAATTGTCTTTTGTGATGATTTATCAAAAAGTGAACTATACAAGAATCTGGAATGCTCAGTTAGTCCCAGTTATAGCTTGCAATATCCTTTGTCTGATTCTGACATCACAATGCATATGTCTATATCATACATGTCTTCGCATCTCAAAACATCTTCACATATATACTCGATCTCATAACTCTTCTAGTCAGCTCACAAATACATCACAAAATGTGTTCAACACTTAATCAAATAGAAAATACATATTCAGTGATAATACATAATCAAAATTAGGATAGGACCCAAACCAAATCCAAAGTAGCACTTCTAGATTCCACATTATACTCTTTTAAACATCACAACCACTTATCTTCCCGATTTCACTACTGCACTGTCTTCGCATAACTTCAACAAGCTGTAACTCTCTCTAGTCAAGTCCAAAATAAAAGAGAACTTAACTAAAAGTCTACTACATCCAATAATACATTCCTCTAAGATTCTAGGACTTAAGTCATCACATACCATGCTCGCCAGTCAAAACTGTGTAAATGTACCCTGTCAACTGCTTCCTTGACTTAGTCATTTTTCCAAAAAGACTCTCCAAAACTGGAATGTACTCCAAGAGACCATGCCAATAAGTAGTGTTTCCATAAATGACAACCTCTATGCTATAGTCATCAGGCCACTTGCCAATAATCTCCCCCTCTGGGATTGATGACAACTCTTAGTGAAAAATGACTAAGTGTCAAATGCCAAACTTCACTTCTAACTATACATTTTTCATACTATACTTATTACTCCCCCTTTGACATCAATGGAAAAGGTATACTAAAATAATATATCTATATACATATCAAAAATGTAGATCTGCTCACCAAAAAATCATATCATATGAAGAATATATTGAAAAGATGTTTCCAAGATCTTTGAATCTATTTTCCATGTCTTCTCCAAGGTCTGACCTACATGAATAAGACCATTCAAAGAAAAGGATGATATCTTTGCATCCTTCAGTACCGTAGGTAGAGCTTCATCAAGGGACTTCTTCGTTGTCTCCATGTCCTCAAGATGTTTTTCTAGAATTGATAGTTTAGGAGTAAGCATACTCCTCAACATAGCAAATATCCCAAACACTCTTGATTTCTTAGTTTCAAGCACACCAATTTTATCCACTAACCTATATGTTGACGAGACTTTGTGACCAGCTCTGCCAACAGAGAAGTTTTCACCGGGTACCAGAGTATCGACCAAATCCACCTGTAGAGGTTTACCAGAGAGTGAACTCTCCTAGCCTCCAATCACCTGGTAGTCGGGTCTTGATGGTGCAAGGGAGATAAGTTGGGAAGGTGACTGTTGTTTGAGGGGATAGATGGTTTTTACTCATCTTATCTGTGGATTTCAAGAAAGGGTGAGGTTTCCTGCAAGCATCTTGGATATGCCAAAGAAATTACAAAAGATAGATCAGAGTTAGAATGTATTTCTACTTATAACCATGCGATACATATTCAAATATAAAAAATACTCCAGTGCAGGAAAATAAAAATAAATAACGGATACACAAAGAATCAATGATTCTTACACATCCAGTAGAAAAGGGGGATAAGGTTATGTTGGTAAACAGATTGTCCTCCAAGAAAATACGTGAAAATGTAACCCTAAGTGCCCAAGCGAGAAGACTAATTAGCACCAACAGTTGGATAGGTTAACATTGAATTGATAACCTTCCTCTGAATTTTATCGGGTACAACTCCCCATGCAAGATTTACAATGAATTAAAAACTGTTTTATACTTTTTCCAGAAAGTGCATAAGGTTCTCTCACGTACTCTTAGGTAGTGAGGTGATGGTTTGCGGATATCCTCTACCATTCCAAGGCACCTTAATAAAGATTAAGCTATTTCTTTCATAGTCTGGATATAAAATTTGGCTTGCGAAAGCTTTTGAAGACCCGATCATGTGAATTGAAATCCTAACTATTTCCGGATACTTGCAGTTTTCTTTTCTGCCACTCACCAATCTCAGAGATCCTTTCCTGACTAGCAAGAGGCTACAACTGAAGTCCAAAATGTCATTCTTTAAGCACATCTGCATTCTTTGTCTTCCCCAAATGTAATGGAACAAGAGGAGAAGCCCAGACGGTTAGATGGATTGTTTCCATAGAAGCCTTTTCCATATCAACCCTCATTATTCCACCAACATGTACAGTTTGACCAACCAATATCATAGCTGCTGAGAGACTCTTCTACATAGGAATGCTATAGAAAGATCGGTACCATGAGAATCTGAGTCAAAACCTTGGAGGCATTCTTCAACGCTATCATTGGAAAATTTCTCATCACCGAGAATTCTTAGCATTACTCTTTCTTCAGATGGATTATAGATTATATAGGTAGCAAGGCACTCTGAGCTTCGAAATGGAAACTCCAATCTAAGATGGGGTTACTATGAGCTTGTGGTTTTGAATTGACAAGCTGGTGCTTTTGAATTTGAACTTCTTAGATTTGAATTCATGAGTATTCAAACTTTGAATCACTGAATTTAGTCTTCTGAAATGAGTCTGCACTTGATTTATCTGTTCCTGAATAGATCACTATGAAATTGAATGAAAATGCCCAAACCAATTTGGACGTTGGAAGAATTTGAATATCATGGACTTTCATTTTGAATGGAGACTCAGGGTCACTTGACATCTGAACCAACATTTGAAGTGAAATCACCAGAACTTTGCAAAATTTGAACCTGCTGAACTTCACACCGAGATGGCTCAAAGTAGACCATTTAAACTTGGTTCAACAAATTGAACCACTTTGAACTACTTTGATCTTAGTTCAAAGGGGTTTGAGACCCCACACCGAAAGTTTAAAAACCGGGGTGTATATGGGTACCAACATGGGCTCTAACTGTGGGACTATTTTTGGTACAAAAATAGAGAACTCCAGCAATATCTGGGAAAAGAACAGTGCCTAGCGTCCATTGGGAAAATAGAGTCAATAGAGGATGGAAGAAAGGGAGCTTCTTGCAGATGGGTGGAGGGGAGCAGGGAAACACAACCAACCAAACACCTAAACTAGCAGCAAGCACGAAGCTTGCACCTTATTCAAACTAGCAGACCAGACTAAGCACCACAAAAACAAACTAAAACTAGGCACAACAAAATTTTTATATACAAAAGATAGGGAAAGCAACCCATACCTTAAAGAACACAGCCAGTTTCTCATGTGAAACCATTTACCGGTTGAGAGAAGTATCTGCCAGTGCGGAAGAGTGGCTGAAAAGTGAAGAGCATCCTTCCCAAAAGAAAGCAAGAAGCCATCATGATAAAAGTCCCAATAACAATGAATTGTAGAAGACCTTCAAAAAGAATATCGGGTCCAAACAACCACCTTGCATCATACACTTCCGATAGCAAAGTGTCAACACCATGTTTAATTAACTGGTTTGCATTAGGAATATCAACATTTTCTGCATAATTCTCAGAGATAAAAATCAAACTTTTTATGGAGCATCCTTTTAAATCATGAAAATGATTCTCAATAGTTTTTTTATAACAATCTGATTGTAGACTCACTAGTGAAATGCTCTCATCATCTCCAAAATAGAATGATCCCATTTCAGGATAATTTTCAGGTAGCTCATCTTCATAATCAAACTCAAAAGCCTCTATTTCAGAATATGCATGTGGCAATTTGATAGAAAATGAGGGGTCACCTTGCATGTTATCATAACCTCCCAATGATTCAAGCTGCAGTAATCCATCGCTATCTTGCAAGTAGTCAAATTGAAAAGACTCAAATTTCGCTTGCATGTCTTCATGATAAAAATTCTCGATTTTGACACCATTGCACTTTTCTTTATCATTTTGATTTTCTATATTTTCCTTGTCAAGCCCACTTGCTGGAATTACATTAGATGTTTCAAATGCGAAAGAATCATATTCTGAAAATGAAATATTTTCAAACAAACTTTCACCCACTCTTTCATTGCCAAAAATTTTCTCTACATGAGACGTACTTGGATTCTCTGCTTGTGTAGTGGGATTACTCACCTTCTCAGAAGGGTCATCAAATTCCACATAAAAATGATAATTTCCTGCAATGTTAGGGAAATCATTTTCAATCAAAGGGAGTTTTTGAAAATCTTCACGATTGAAAACCGTAAAATCTTGATGGAGAGAGATAGGTGATGTTGTCTTTGCTACTTTCACGGAAGGCTTATTTTGTAAACACATTGTCTTTGGATAACATTGCTGTTCATAAAGACAAATTTCTGTTTGTAAAATTCCCGCATGTTTCAGCCCACTTAATATCATGGCATCATCTAACCCAACAGCCT
>MU228530.1:3238678-3279662 GCA_018584345.1 Thuja plicata | reverse complement strand
AAGACTAACCCCCCTGCAGCATAAAGTCTCTAGAGAAATACAATCTTCCCCCTCTCACTGCATTCACAGTCCCCAATCTTACTGTAGCTCAAAGTCTCCCCGTAAAATTCAGAAAACTGGAACCCTCCCAATGTGAAAAACTTTACCATAAATAATGCTTTTAGGTTGTATTTCAGTTCTAATAACCGTTTCTTGAAATTCTCTTCACTCTTATATTTTCACTATTTCATGGCTTCACTACCTTCATCCCCAACTCTTTCGGCATTGAACATTATTCAAATGGATTATATTATTATAAAGTTGGTTATAACTAGGTTACATGTGCCTTATATATGTTGTCATGTATCGTGTTCTGCTTGGAGATGCCTTCATGATACTTATTTGACACATCATCATCATTTTGGTTGGACTCATAATCGGTGGTGAACACTGTCTTCGAACAACTGTCTTTCTTTGTTAAGGCTCAGGCTCATTCCTCCATCTTGGCTCCATGCTCCTCATGAATTGGGTACATCAGGGTCTTTGACGCATTCTGTCAAACAGTTTGCATGCGAACCCGAAGCTTCAAGTTTATTGATACGCTTTCAAAACATGCCTTTCTTCGACCAAACTATCTGATGGGTACGCAGCATTATGGGATGCTGTTTGAATTTGAACTTTGGCTTCTATTGTTATGAACACTATCATTTGAATCTAATCTAAAGGTTCAAAGATTCAATACATCAGGCCGCTATCCACTGTCACACCGGTCCCATGCACTGTTGGAAACCTAGTGATGATTTCTTCAATTTATCTGTGTTTGTTAAGGAGATATGCATTTATGTGTATCGGTCTCAGGCATCTTTATTATCTATTTTGACATTTTTGTCAAACAATTTGTGGTCCTTTCACATCTTTTTGAGCCACCAATCACCTTTAATCCGCTGTCAATGAGAATCTTGAATAGTGATCTGCCGCTGTTTCATAGTAGCATGAGGTCTACTGCATTCATACACGGCATCTGCCACATCCCCTGTCAGCACTATATATCTCCATTATGCATATTCTTCTCTATTTGAGCTTTATCATGAATATTGGTATGAGCTGGTGCCATCGGTTATTTAACCAAATAGTCTGCATGCTTCTCCACTTCTCATACATGAGCCCGAGATAAATCCTTGTTTGATGCCAAGCTTCACACACATCTAAAGTCAACATGGTCACTTTGGGGGTGACCATGATATGAGAAATCGATGCCCCATTCTCTTTTGTTCAACGCGGGCTCATATTCTGAGCTTGGAGCTATCAATAGTATTAGTTTTTACTATTGGATGGAGATCTCTTCGAAGGGCATATCGGGAGAATGCCAAATTCGTTGTCTCTCCTCTTGATTATTTAATAGACTCATTTCTAACATTTGATCTCCTACATCAAATCCACAAGTGTGAGAAATAGAGGAAACACTAGGATTATGTCAAATAGTTTGCAGATATCCTCTGCCATTCCAAGGCACCTTAATAAAGATTAAGCTATTTCTTTCATAGTGTCGATATAAAATTTGGCTTGCAAAAGCTTTTGAAGACCCGATCATGTGAATTGAAATCCTAACTATTTTCGGATACTTGCAGTTTTCTTTTCTGCCACTCACCAATCTCAGAGATCCTTTCCTGACTAGCAGGAGGCTGCAACTGAAGTCCAAAATGTCATTCTTTAAGCACATCCGCATTCTTTGTCTTCCCCAAATGTAATGGAACAAGAGGAGAAGCCCAGATGGTTAGATGGATTGTTTCCATAGAAGCCTTTTCCATATCAACCCTCATTATTCCACCAACATGTACAGTTTGACCAACCAATATCATAGCTGTTGAGAGACTCTTCTACATAGGAATGCTATAGAAAGATTGGTACCATGATAATCTGAGTCAAAACCTTGGAGGCATTCTTCAACGCTATCATTGGAAAATTTATCATCACCGAGAATTCTTAGCATTACTCTTTCTTCAGATGGATTATATATTATATAGGTAGCAAGGCACTCTGAGCTTCAAAATGGAAACTCCAATCTAAGATGGGGTTACTAGGAGCCTTTGGTTTTGAATTGACAAGCTGGTGCTTTTGAATTTGAACTTCTTAGATCTGAATTCATGAGTATTCAAACTTTGAATCACTGAATTTAGTCTTTTGAAATGAGTCTGCACTTGATTTATCTATTCCTGAATAGATCACTATGAAATTTAATGAAAATGCCTGAACCAATTTGGACGTTGGAAGAATTTGAATATCATGGACTTTCATTTTGAATGGAGACTCAGGGTCACTTGACATCTGAACCAGCATTTGAAGTGAAATCACCAGAACTTTGCAAAATTTGAACCTACTGAACTTCACACCGAGATGGTTCAAAGTAGACCATTTAAACCTGGTTCAACAAATTGAACCACTTTGAACTACTTTGATCTTAGTTCAAAGGGGTTTGAGACCCCACACCGAAAGTTTAAAAACCGGGGTGTATATGGGTACCAACAGGTTATTTAATTAATTGCAAAAACACCGGAGCAAAGGACATAAGAAAACATACAACACAAAAGATATTTGCTAACTTTGGAGATCAAAGAAACACATAACACATGGCCACAAGTTGTTCTTCTTTCTTTCATTAAATTTAAATGGTTCCAACATCATTGGTGAGTACATTCATGGCTCCAGGGGAGCATTAAGCTATAGAGAACAGACTGAAAGTAAACTTCTAACTGCTATTCACTATTTCTATTGGAAAGATAAATCATCAATTTCACCAACCCTTTTTTAGGCATTGGGCTTGTTATTCATACATAAACTTGACCTAATCTATCTATATACTTGCTAAATAAAATACAATATTCATGGATGGTACTACCTGCACCACTTACAATCATCTTGGGATGCACAATATTTTGACAAGACGAAAGAAGAAGAAAGGGGATAAATCAAGAAGAATCGACCTAGAGAAGAGGGTCATGGTACTTTATAGAGGAAACCTGCTTATTTCAGTAACTTAGGCTATATGCCTCATCAATGTTTATTGCGGCTCCCTATCTTTAAGGTGCCCTAGGTAGTAAATGTGGGATCGATGCCTTGGGGGAATAAGAAGACGTCTATCAGAACCATCCCATTTGTCAGACCTGTCATTGTCTAGATCACTTGCACTCTGACCCTTATTAATTGCTAATAGCGATCGGTTGGCTCCGGAGAACCTTGATGCAGATTGATGCAAAAGAATACAAAAGTGGGACCCAAAATTCCAAATTCTGAGAGCTTACGCTCAAAGAATAACAAATATTCAAAACTTTACCTTGCTGGCAGAAATATCCAGAGACCGGAAGACATTACTGCTCTTTACATTTTTGGAATATCTCCAAAATCTAGAGAATTCCCTCTTCATCTATCTCTTTGATACAATCCTGATGGTTGTTGGCTGCCTCCAATTAATCGGCCAAATCTTTGGCACCCTCTTTGAATTCTAAGGCCATCTTTGCTGCATTGTGGGCCCAGAGTACCATACAAGTAAGAAACGACATCTTTGATCCGTCAAAATCTCTAGGGGTCCAAAATCGCGACTCCATTATTTCATCAAATTTACTCACAACAAAATCCACCATAGCACATGTCTCGGTGTTGAAGGGATCGACTGCCAAAACCCTTGTAACAAATGCCACATATGAATTTAAAGAATTTTGAATTGCCAAGACTTTACCCTTCAGGGTCGCTACTAGTTTCTTGCATGTCTCAACTTTAAGACCAAGTCTAGAGTGGTGGGTCCAGAGGTACCCAAAATCCTCATCCCCCAAAATTCCTTTCTCTGTGACGGCCTCTTCCCCAAAATTCATTATTTCTTCTAATTCACTCCTCCATTCTTCGTATTTTTCCATCTCCCCTTCCCACTGGGCAACAACGCCGTTTACATGTCCCAAGATGTTACTGGCCTGGTGGAGGTTTGAGAGTGTGGCTATCAAGAAATTCCTTAGAGCTCCTACCCGCTTAGTCACCCAATCATCTACTACCTACACTTTCTTCTTCATTGTTCTCAGCACGTCTATATCACCCTACGTAAGCGGTGTTCCAGATGTGGAAGATTCTAGAGGAATTGCAGTCAATGGTTGCGTTAGTTCTGTAAGAGCCCAAGGAGATTATCATTTGTCCCTTTTTCCTCCTATACCTTCTGGGACTGCTTATCATATCGGGCCTCAATTTCTCGACTGGCTTCTTTCAATAGGTTCAATTCCCCCCGTTTGTCTCTTCTCCCCAGAGGTACCTCTGTGATAATGTACTCTTCAGCTCCTACTGCTGCCTCTTCTCTGTCTGGGGTAGGTTTCACTACTATTGTGATGGTATTTCCTCCCAAATCAGTCCGAATGGTATGGAGGGTCCAAGCCTTTTTGGGCTTCTGGGCCTCTTGTTTCTAGGCCATCATCTTGGCTAGAGAGAGAGGGGCTCTCACTGCTTCTAGGGCCTTTCTCTTCCTTGAATCTACTAGCCATTGTGGTGGTGGGGGTGGTCTTGTTGCCAGGGCCTGAACACTTGGGTCCTCTTCAGGAGTTTTTTGTGCTTCTCCTACATTTGGAGTCTCTGTGGACTCTTTTTCTTTGTCTTCGAGGTTTCTGGGCTCTCCCACCTTAGTGGTATTTGTGTCCACATCTTTGGGGTTCTCCCCCACATTCTGGTGCTGCTCAATTTCTTCAGCGTTCTCCACTGAGACATTCTACTTTAAGGGCCTATTTTTTGGAGGGGACAAAGGTGTCCAACCTGGATCTGATTATTGCGCTACAAAGACCACCTTTCCAAATGTCATGTTTTGGGGTATCTGATCGCCCAGGGTGTCTGGAGGCGTTTGGAGCATGACAACTAGGGGTACGGTTGTTCCTAAAGGTATGGTTTCCCCATTCATAGTTAGCTTCTCATCTTGTATTTTCCTTCCTTCTATCTCAGTCCCTAGGACCGGTGTTTCTTCCGCACCTAGTGTTCTTTCTTGTTCTTTCTCCTGGGTCTCTTCTTCCAGGGCAACCTCTTTTTCTTGTCTTTCCCCCTCCCTAGGTATATTTTCTGCCTCTTGTATGACGATCTCTTCCACCGTCCTCTCCACATCTTCCTGCATATTTACAAGGTCATCAGTTTGGAAGATGTCATCAAAATTTTCATGGGGAGGGGAAGCCTCTGGATGATCTTCTACTTTGGGGGAGGAAGGGATAAGCTCCACAGGAATATTTCTTGATTGCCTGGGGCTTGCATCTATGCTCAGTGTTGGATTATCCTCCCTCTGCTTCCTTTTCCTTGTTTGCAGTGGGACCCCAACATCCAGAATAGCTAAACCCTCATCTTCTATCTCCACCGCCTAACTCATAAGTGTTGCAAGTGAAGGGGAGCCTGCAGGAAGGGCAGATCCCACCGGAGCGACCACGAGACCAAGGGAAAGTCTGGCACTGATTGTTTCGCTCAGCTATCGGGATGACTCAAGCTGAGCATGTACTTGTTCAATTATTGGGGTTGGAACTGAGGATGGGATTTGGACCAGGGTGCTCTCTTTCATTTTCCCCTTATCTCTGCTCTACCCTGACATTTGGGAGCCTGAAGTGGATCCCCACAAAACTAGACCATCTCGATGGGTGCTCTTTCTGCATACCCATGAAAAATATTTGTGACTCCAATTCACCACGTCTTTGGTGATGTCCTCTATTGTCAAAAATTTTGAGGTGTCCAAATCCACCAGAGGGAGAGCCATCTTGTCAATCCCTTTTGATTTATATTCTGGGTCTTCCATGGACCCGGTATCTGAGAAGTCCTTTGGAAAGGTCTGGAGACCAATGCGCTTCATCATTCCTTTGGTCATCCTCTCATAATATCAACTTCGGACATCGAATTTGTCCTAGATATCTACCCAAAAATCCTCCATGTGAGGCTCATGAGACATTGACGCCTGGGGTAAGGCTGCATTTATTTTTCCCAATGGGTCAAAATTGACCCGCGCCAAGTAGAACTCTGCTAGCCATAGACTCTTTAATTCATTATCAACTTCTTTGGCTGCTCCAAGGCTGCAAGTATAAGTCCCACAAGTGATCATGAAGGGGATGGTGGTAACCTTCTTGACCCCATAAAGTGTATGGACCTCCAGAATTTGTCTGTAGTACTCCATCAAAATAATCCTATCCCCGCAATGTTTGGGTAATAGGTAGGGCTTGTTGGAGAACTCGGTCACCCGAATGTTTGAATGTTGCTAAAATAGAATGAAATAATGGCCATAAGAACTCACCAAGGCCATTGCCTCCTTTGAAAGCTAGTAACTGGCATCCTGAGTGGGTATCAAAATATTGTAGTAAATGAAAGTATCGTTTACCCGACAAAAATTGGGGAAGCTGGCCTCCCATTGAATCTGGGGGAAATGATCCATGGGAGCACTCTAGCTGGGCCCTATCCCAATGACGCTCACTGTCTATAAACCCCAGATTCTAGGTCTCTGTTGTGCCAGTGCCCACAAAACATATGAAGTTATGTGGAACTTTGACATTTGTCTGACCTTGTTTAGTTGGAAGTCCACATGAATGGAACCAATAGTTGCCCAATAAAAATTTTGCCCATTGGTAGTTATGCTGTATAAAAAGTAGTACATCTAGGCTGAGTAATCTAGGGCAGGTGGTTCCTCGAAGACCTGGCATAGGAAGATGGTCCCCACTTGTATTCTTTCTTTGAATTCTGTGCGGGGGATCTCGAACTTCATCTTCTTGTAATACTTCTTAGGCATCTTCAGCTAGTGGGAGTTGAGGTGCTACCGGGCCGCCTATTAGACCTTGTTGAATTCTTGTAGCAATGGGGCCTGGGTGATGACAATAGAATTAGAAAACTGGGGGATTCCCAGTCCCAAAGAAAAAGTAGCAGCGTCGAGAGACACTAGGGGCGTTGGGTAGCCCGTTGGAAGATAAGCAACAAGTATAATGACCTAGATAGTTGTGTTGTAGTGCTCTGCTAGAGTGTGAATCAGCTTCGGGTGTAACCACCTGAATTTGGTCTGTTCCAACTATAGACCCTATTTTCCCTAAGTGTGATCATACCCCCAATTATGTCATGATAATGTTACTTTGGCATAATTTATTTTTAAATCAAATTTAATGTCCTAGGTGATTTTTATCACTGAATTATATTAACTATTATAGCCATATAATTCAAATTAATTCAAACCAATTAAATCAAAACAAATTCAAACATGGCTATAGTATTTAATTATAAAGGAATTAAATAAACCCCTAAATCAATTGTCCACTTTCAAATAACCCATTCCCCTAGCCTATTTAATTTAATTAAAATGGTTATAGTCCCCTTAATTATTAAAAAACAATAAAAGGCTTAAATAATTAATTCCTATATTTTAAATGAATTAAATAAGTTTAATTCATTTCATTTATATTCCCTTAAACCCCAACCTAACCTATCTCAACCACTTCTATCCTGGGTTCTAACCCATCTCAACCTATTCCCCCCATGCTAATCTAATCCTAATTCTAATTCTATCCTAAACCCCTTCCTAATGTTGTCACATTCCATTAAGGAATGATTAACAACTCAACCCACTTGAGAAAGTCAACTTTCTCAAGCATGACTTCTCTAAAGGACCAACTTGCCAAGTCGAGCCTTATTCCCTCCCATACCTCTTGAATGAGTTTCATTAATGACTCATTAATGGATATTCCCTCTTGCCCATCCCTCATTAATTCCCAAGGCATTAATGGCTCTTACACCTCATTAATGACCTTAGAGGCTTTATTAATGAACCTTGTCTCCCCCCCCTCTCTCTCTCTCTCTCCCATTCCTCTATAAATTGAAGGGATTTGGAGCTCATAAGAAGCCTCAATTTTTGAATAGTAGTGTTGTTATGCCAAGATTTTGAAGGAATCTCAAAGCATTGTTATGCTACCCATTCATTCCTAGGTTCATGCACACTCCATAGTTACTTTCTTACATGGTTATAATACCCATTTTAGACTAATATGCATGCTTAAGTAATTAAATAGTTTGTTTTAAACTTGAATCTTTCATGCTATGTTGTTTATGTCACTGGTATTAGCATAATCTAAGGGTTGTTATGTTATTTTCTACACTCATCCTAATTAGAAAGCAATAGGTCGATGTTAGGGTTTTATATGCTCATTAACCCTTGTTTCTCACTAACAAAATGACTTATTGAAGTGTTGTGTTGCAGGTAATAGGTGCACAAATATACACACATTTATGGCGCCCATTGTGGGGCACAATTTATAACTTGCCCTCATATTGAACCTATTTTTCACTAATTTGCATGCACATGATTCTTTTACAGGGTCATTTTTGGTCATTCTAGATCGCATCCGGGATACGTCATTGCACCGCAGAAAATGAGGCTCGCATCTGGGATTTCCCAGATCATTTCTAGTTTAGGCTCAGATCTGGGGAGCATGCTATCGCATCTGGTAAGAAAGGTCACATACAATATACTATATCGCATTTGATTATTTTAGGCTCGTATCTGGTTAGAAAATTTGCACACTTTGTTTGCCTAACTCTAACATCTTGACCAATTATGTTTTTGATATTTTACAGCCTAACAATTGTTTGCAGGTTGTTATTGAAGGTTTTTTGTGGGAGTTGAAATAATGGACACTAACTCAGTTTTTTAGGTTGCCAATCCCCATCTTGACCTCTATTTACAAGCTTTCAAACATTAAGATACATTTTCCAATCTATCACTAAACTGACTAGAGGACTATTCTCTTTTCCTTTTAAGGAAAATCAGAAACTCACACATCAGTTTATGGGTTGAACAAAATTTGGAGTTAACTAAACAAGCAATCACATCGTATAATTCTTTTGGATCAGTAAATAAACAACACAAATCACTAAATATTGTGGTTCAAAGAACAAGTTCAGCCATATAATTCATTTTTGGGACACTAAAATTGAACAAGCAAACTCACTAAATATTGTGGCTAATTGAACAAGACAAATCCACTTTCAAGCATCTTGTTTTCATTAAAATAAGAACATCTAAAGCAAGCACAACATTTCTTGAGGGAAATAACCACTTTTCTTGACTTTGTTTTGGGAGAAAATGACTTAGATTAGGAGAGTATGCTCTTCTTCTTCAAAAGAATCAGAAATACAGACATCCAAAGCTTTCCAATCCTGTGTCCACATATTTAATAGTAGAGGGCCTGCCGGTTGAGGAAAAAATCTCTCAGGAATGACCCAAGTGAGGACAGGTTTTATGCCAACCCTTCCAACTCACTATAAATAGTTGCTTCCTCGTAGGCTAAAGCCTCAGAAGACGGAGCCGGTTTTGTTCATGGAATTTTGACATCATTCCTTGAACATGATTGGGTATATGTAGAGAGGAGCCACTTGAATCTTGCTTGTGAGAATACATATATTTAGGTACTCATAGGGCTATACACCCTAATTTTTCCTTGTGCAATTCTATAGGAGACGGTTTTGAACGGATTGCCCAATAATCTACAACAATTTCAACTGAATAAATTCCTGATTCACCCCCGAAAGGGTGATAATCTTTGTGTAAGGCAAAAAATAATTTCTCCAAGACACTCGTCATATCGTGCCCTCACTTGCATTTGGAGTCGGCTAATACAACATTATGACTAGAGCCATTGCGTTCTTAGTGATGGCTATATTCTGATTAGCATTTGAGTGTGTACCTAAGTCAATGAGCAAAGATTTTCATCCTCCACCTAGAGAATAGGAAAAAGATGAGTGTCTGTTTCACCCTCCTAACAATGCATATCTGTTTGACGTATCTAAAAAATCACTAAAAAGATAAACTCCTTCAAACAAGAAATAATATTCAAACCTTTAGATACATGTGTTTTTTAC
The DNA here is from genome assembly GCA_018584345.1 of Thuja plicata. NCBI lineage: Eukaryota > Viridiplantae > Streptophyta > Pinopsida > Cupressales > Cupressaceae > Thuja > Thuja plicata. Next base: position 3,269,798 of record MU228530.1, on the reverse strand, counting down.
TCACTGGAAAGTCTCCAAACACGATCACAGATCAGACAAACTGCATGAACTCCCAAAACACAAATTTCAAAACTGGTAAAATCTGACAAAGGCATCATAAAATTGCATCTCGTATGTCCTGTATCACATATGGTATTTAGGATTGCATCTGGTATACTTCCTCTCATTTGGTTAGCACCTAGTTGCATCTAGGGTTTAGGCTCGCATCTGGTGTCATCAGAAGCTCGCATCTAGGAGCTCGCATCTAGGATAGTGGGCATTTACAAGATACTTTCTCAGAAAGTCTTAGTTGATTAGGATACCCCTTTGGCTTTTTAGCTAGTTCTTGTTGTTTTTTTGGTCTCCCTGCTATTGTATCAGAATGCTTTTTCAAAACGTCTACCTTGCATGCTTAGTCAGTCTTTCACGATCGGTTCAATACGTGTGATCTACCTTCTTTCTACTAACAACTTGGTTCCCAGCTCACTATCAGGGCATTCTAACTCTCTAATGCTAGAATCATTTACGTCCACCAACAAAAAACAATTACTTTTACCTAGACACACCCACTTGAACGGTCTGAGACTCTCACTTGCACTATTGGGAAACATTGACAAAGTTGAGAAAGAACTTCATGGTTAACACAAGAGGTAACAAGTACACATCTAAAGGATCAAAAGTGCCTCCTAAAACACCACACTTTCAAGGGGAAACATCTCATAGTTCCCTACTTGATCTAGACTCCCCACAAATGGATATCAAGAATTGCAGATGGAGTGAGGCTTTTGAGGAATATAACAATGGAAAAAATCCTGAAGACACATATGAGGAAGAAGAACCCAAGTTCAACTGTCCCTTATTTGAGTTCGACAGTGAGAAAGAAATCACTAAACAAGAATATGAAAAACTCAAACAGAGCAAGAGATTCCATAAAATAATGAAGAAAATGATTGATGAGGATAAAGAGAAATACTTCCTCCATCTAGAATCCACAGGTGTCAAATTACCTAAGGATTATGATGTGGAAAAGCTCAAAGAAAAGGAGGTTCCAACTCCTATATCCATTCTCACCAAGCAACTCACTTTGATGCAAACAGAACTCACAAACCTCAAACAAGAGAAAGAGAAACCTAAAACACAATACTCTTTGGATGCCATTTGTCCATTTCCTTTTGAAAAGGGTATCACTATGGTCCCATTTCCTCCCAATGTGGCAAGACCAAAGTATGAAAAATACACAGAAGAAATTGACCCACACGATCATGTGAGGGAATTCTGTGCTCTAAGCATAGAATACATGCACGAGCCTACATACCTCATGCGACTATTTCCAGGAAGTCTAGGAGGTAATGCCATGGAGTGGTTCTCAAAACAGAACCCTAAGGTCAAAATATTTGAGGATTTGATCCAATGATTCATCCAACATTACTCCTACAACATCCACCATGATGTGACTATGATGGACCTATGTAATACTAAATAGAGAACCGGTGAATCATTTACACACTTCCTACAAAGATGGAGGAAGATTTTTGCATGATATTTAAGGGTCATTCCTAAAATAGAGAAGATGGAGATCTTCGTTAATAATCTGGTGCCTGAATTGAACTATGCATTACAAATACAAGACTGACCTAGTTTTGAAAGAATGATTAAGAATTCCGTCCGTATCGAGGAAGTCATGGTCAAAAGGGGGGAGATCACCCTTCAAAATGAAAAAAAAACCAACAACTCCAACTGTAAGCCTAAATGGTGGAAGCAAAACAAGAATATTGTTAATGATGGAGTGGTTGATGCCTCTAACATTAATCCTAGACCCGAGGTGTTCAATCTGACTAATAGTATGCAAGCAAGCAAGGATGCTAAAGTCACAACCCCCATACCCAAAGAAAACAATGATAATAGCAAGGGTCGAACATGGACTTCAAAACCTCAAATAAATTTCACTCCTTTGGGAGAACCTCTCGAGACTATTCTAAAAACACTATTGGATAATAAAGTTCTCACAATCCCCAATTCTAAACCGTGGGAACCAATGGTCAAACCTAGGTGGTGGGATGATGATTCCTATTGTGTCTTATATAAAAATAAGGGGCACAAGACTAATAATTTCCTTAAGCTCAAACATGTCATTCAAAACCTCATTGAAGGAGGTAAGATCAAAGTGGATGGACACACTAGCAATGAGGATCATACATCATTCAAAAAACCCTTTCCTAATTATGACAAAGGAGAAACATCGAAAGGAAAAGGTAACGAAGTCAACTACACCTATTCCAACAATGAAAATGTGATTAATATGCTAGAAATTAAGACTGAGTCAATCAATATGGTCACAATCAAAGGTATCTCATTCCACTCAAATTTCGTAACACAAAGCCAAGCACAGGTCATGATCAAAGGACCCCCAAAACCAACATCGACATCAAAAGTTCCTATCATGACTATTCCTAAACCAGCAGCAAAACACGTGGTTACTATTCCTGGAGAAAAATATGACTTGGCAGACCAATTTCAATGTACCTCTGCCAAAATTACCATTTTTGAAGTGCTCAAAATATCCACAATACATAGAGAAGTCCTAGAACAGGCTCTACATGCTGCTAATGTCCCAAAGGATACTGATATAGAAAAATTCAAAGCGATGGTCAATCACATCTCCGTGCCACATTACCTCTCCTTTTCTGAAGAGGATGATAAGTCATTGACCCATCCACATAATCAACCCCTCCATATCAAATTCATTATTCATAAATCCTATGTTAGATGCACATTGATAGATAGATGCACAGGATTGAATATCTGTACAGTTGATCTAATCAAGAGACTGGGTCTCTTAGAACAGACAATTGACTCTAGAAGCAAAATAACTATCAAAGCTTATGATGAGGAAGATAGATCCTCCAGAGGTCTTATTGTTCTACCTATTAGAGTCTGCCCAATTTAGAGGAACGTCACATGTCTAGTTCTGGATCTACCCCCTACCTACAATATCCTGTTAGGGAGACCATGGATTCACAAAATGCAAGCTGTGGCATCTACTTACCACCAGTGCATAAAGTTCCCACATAATGGGGTGGAAGTGACGATTCCTGCAGATGCTAACTACACTTGTAATAATATCAAATATGGTAGTATGATCCCACATAACCAAGAGGATATGGATGCAATTTCTCCTAAAACTACCAAGGACATGGTTATGAAGAGTTTTGGAAAAACCTTAAAACTTGAAGAAACAGGCACGAGAGAGTACAAGCTGGACCTGACTCCCTCACTGACAAAACTTTTGGTATCACTGAGATCCTATGGAAAACCTTCCTTGACATTTACACCTAAAACATCCAAGGATCCAGAAGTACACAAAGCAATGGGCATGGTAAAGGCATCCACATCTTTTTTAGATAACATAGAAGAACAAGCAGTCTTGGACTGGCTTTACAAAGGAGAACCGGTAGAAGCTGAGGTCAAACATGTAGATGTATCCCTGGAATAGTATGGCAAGGGATATGATTTCTTAAAATAGATGGGATACAAAGGAAAGGGACCTCTAAATGACACAGGATGAGGGCTTATTGAACCTATACCCATGGAGTTCCTGAATACCAGAGACAAAATAGGACTGGGTTTTAATATTAAAACTAATAAAGCCATTTCAAAAGGTATTCCAAACTCAGATAAAGGGAGTGATGAAATAGGGGAAGTAGAGAAGTGGTCCTATGAGAGATTATTACAGTTGGCACACAAGATCCCAACTACCAAGGAGAACGCTAAGTACCCAGCTTTGAGGTACCACAAGATCTTCACACCCCTTTGTTAGCACAACCTCCCATTCAAGAGGTAGGAGACAACATAATAGCTGGTCCAGAGATATCATTAATAGAAAAAATTACTCAAGAGACATCCCGACAATAGGATCTACATCCTAATTGGGTGCAATTGGTCACAATTTCAAATATCCTCAATCTACCCCACTTTGACCCACATGTAGCTACTCGAGTACATCAGATAACGATTGCTAAATACTTAAACAGATCTGATGATGAGGTCACAAAATCTCATGATTATGAATGGGAAGAGCTATCTATCGCCACTGAATATACTGGAATAGATACAATTCACATGTTTGTGGCACCCTCAACTCCTCATAAATAGTCTAACACTACTCCCAATGACATTGATAATTCTAAAGCAGAAGAAGAGTTCCTTCCCCCAATCATTGATGAAGAAACTGGTGATTACATAAGTTTAGAAGAATTTCATAGGCTACAAGAAAGAAGCCTCATTTTACGGAGAGATGATGATGAGATTTCTACTGACGAGTCACTAGAATTTGGTCCACATATGACTAACAACAACCCTTTTAATGACGATCTCACTCTTATTGATCTAAACATTAAAGAAATTAACTTAATAGACCATGTCATGTCGGTTAATGGTCTTGATGCTAACATGATGTTGTCCTTCCCAAAGACTGAATCCCTATCATTGGTACTTCCAGAGTTAATTGATTGGACTAAAACATATCCTACTCCTATCCTCAACTTTTTCAATGACTATACCCTAGCTTACTATCTCAATGCTTGTGAACCTTACCCTTCTTCCACCAATGCAAGGAGCGAGAAGATGTCATAGGGGGATATCAAGTTTCTCAGTCAAAAACTAAAAATTAAAAAGAAAAGGAGGACTGATGGTGAAAACCACTTTATGACAGCATCAAATCCCAAAATAGTAAAGAAAAAAGATGTATCCAATGGTGAAAACCTCTTAGAGGTGCCAAAGGATGAGACTCTTGATATCCTCCCGAAAACTTTTAGGAAAGGTCTTCATTACTGATTGAATCAACACAGCCAGTAAATTTGGGCACTCTTGAAAATCCTCAAATAGTCCACCTTGCATAATCTTTATCAGAAGGGGAGAAGACACAGTTCACAGAGTTCCTGAAAGAGAAGAAGATTAAATTTGCATGGTCTTATACTGATATGCCAGGGTTGGATCCTAATCTAATCATGCACCACTTATCTATAGCTCTCAAGATCAAGCCCATGAAACAAAAACTTAGAAAGATGCATTGTCATGTTGCATTATTGGTAAAAGTAGGGCTAGAGAAGTTTTTGAAGGCTGGATTTATCAGAGTCATTTCCCATGCAGGATCGATCTCCAATGTGGTCCCCATATCTAAATTTGGTAAATCTATCAGGATCTGTACTGACTTCAGAGACTTGAACAAAGTATGTCCAAAAGATGACTTCCCACTACCTAACATTGAAATGATCATAGACCTCACAGTAGGCTACCAGATGTATTCTTTAATGGATGGAATCTCAGACTATAATAAAATCAAAATCACCCCAGAGGATCAAGAGAAAAATGCATTTACATGTGCATGGGGCACCTATTGCTGGAATGTCATGGCATTTGGGTTAAAGAATGCCGATGTGACATATCAAAGAGCCATGACAACTATATTCCATGACATGATGCACAAGGACATGGAGGACTATGTGGATGACACATTGGAAAAATCCAAAGAAAGAGGTACTCACATTGCTAACTTAAGGAAGATCTTGGATCGTATGGAACAAGTCCAACTCAAGCTCAACCCAAATAAATCTGCCTTTGGTGTCCAATCAGGGAAGCTCCTAAGATTCATTATTTTAGTGAAAGGAATTGAGGTAGACCCCACTAAAGTTAAGGCTATACTAGAGATGGCTCCTCCATGCAACATCAGCCAAATGAGGACACTACAAGGGAGACTTTAGTCTATCATGAGATTCATGTACCAACTTGCAGATAGGGCACAAACCTTTACTAAATTACTACATAAATGGGTTACCTTCAAATGGGATGAACACTATGAAGCAAATTTCAGAGAATTGAAAGGATACCTAGCTATTCCTCCTATTCTTATGGTGCCTATTCATGGAAAGCCCTTACTCCTATACATTTCAACTATAGCTACATCCTTAGGAGTATTGCTAGCACAAGAGGATGAAACAAAGAAAGAAAGAGCTATCTACTATATTAGTAGAACACTAGTCGCATATGAGCACAAGTATAGCATTATTGGAAAATTGTGCTTAGCAGTTGTCTTCGCATCATAAAAATTGAGACACTACATGCTCTCTCATACAGTGAGGCTTATTGCTAAGATAGATCCTCTAAAATATCTCTTAAGCATAACAAAATTAACATGACGTTTGGAAAAATGGGTCCTGATTCTAAGTGAGTTTTACATTGAATATGTAGAATGGAGAGCTATCAAAGGATAGGTCCTTGCAGATCAATTGGCTGACTCACCACTCCAAGATGATGAACCTTTAACGATTGAATTCCCTAATCAAACAATCATGCATTTAACTGAATATCCATGGAAGATGTACTTTAACGGTTCATTCACTCAACAAGGCTCTGGAGCAGGGGTCCTATTCATAACTCCTCATGGTTACAAGATTCCCAAATCTTACAAATTGATGTTTCCATGCACCAACAATATTTCAGAATATGAAGCATTGGTAAATGGTCTTAAGCTAGCTATGGAGTGGAAGATTGTAGAGTTACACGTGTATGGTGACTCCCAACTAATTATCAATCAGGTCAATGGGGAGTATCAAATGAAAGATGAGAAGTTGATGCCCTACAAGAAACTAGTTGATGACCTGAAGAAGTACTTTGTCTTCATCACATTCCAGCAAATACCAAGATCATAGAATAAAGCTGTAGATGCTATGGCTACCTTGGGATTCATGTTACAATTGGAAGAACATCAATTATGCTATGACTTCTTGGTGGAAGAACTATCCTATCCTGCCTTTGATACCCCTGAATACCAAGTAATCTGCGCTTTGAATGCCCTAGACCAATCTCAATATGCCAATATTATTGCTTACCTTTCTAACCAAACCATCCCTAACAATCTATCTAGAAATGAGAAAAGATCTGTGATTAGGACAACATCACATTATTTCCACATAACTAAAAACCTATATCGACGAGGTCTTGATGGTACACTTCTTAGGTGTTTAGAACTCGAAGAGTCCAATCTAATATTAAAAGAAGTCCACGAAGGTGTATGTGGATCACACTTGAATGAATTTTCATTAGCAAAGAAACTGCTCAGCGTAGGCTATTTCTAGCCTACCATGGAGAAAGATACTATTCAGTTTTCAAAAACCTATCATAAATGCTAGACACATGGAAATATTATCCATGCTCCTGCCAGAGAACTTATTACTTTCATAACACATTGGCCATTCCAGTAATGGGCCTTTGATTTGGTTGGAAAAATATATCCCAACTCTTCAAATGGACACAAGTTTATCATTACGACCACTAAGTATTTCACAAAGTGGTTCGAGGCCATGCCGCTAATCAAAGCCACTTCCAAACAGGTGGCTATGTTCATTCTAAACTACATTATATGTAGATATGGGATATCCTCTTTGATTATAACAGACAATGGGGGCCAATTTAAAAATCAAGACATTGATGAACTTTGTGAACAGTTCCATATTACTCAACACTGCTCCTCAATCTATTACCCTGAAGGTAATGGACAAGCTGAGGCATCTAACAAAAATATTCTAAAAATCCTACATAGAATTGTAAGAAAGTATGGCAAAGACTGGCATCTACAACTGAATCCAACACTATGGGCCTACATAAAAAGCATTAGAACACCAAATGGAGCCACACCATTTGCTTTAGTCTATGGCACTGAAGCCGTATTACCTATTGAGGTTGAAATCCCATCTTTGCGGATATCTTTACAAGGTCTAGTTACTGTTGAGCAATACTGCATTGATTGGGTGAATTCTTTAGACCTACTAGATGAGCATAGATAATAGGTGTTCGATCACCTAAAGGTGTACGAAGCATGTATGTCCAAGGGGTACAATAAGAAGGTCAAACCATGCAAATTTGAAGTGGGAGATCTCATCCTCAAAGAGAATCCTAAGAACCAGCCTAACATAGAACATAAAGGAAAGTTTGAACCTAACTGGCAGGGACCTTATGTTATCACTGCCACTTTTGGGACTGGAGCTTATCAACTAGCTACACCTGAGGGAGATGTTCTTCTAGATCCTATCAACACCCTACATTTGAAGTAGTTCTAAGCTTGATGTTTGGCTAGCAGAGCCTGTAAAGCAAAAACTTTTTACAGAATACCAAAAACATTCAAAAAATTGATCTTGAAGAAATCCAAAAATAATGGAAAAAGTCCTAAAGAAAGGGTATCCTTATAAGTGAAAACCTAGCAAACATGTGCCTTGATACAACAAAAAAATTCAAAAAAAGAAAAAAATAGCAAACAAAATTGAAAAAGAGAAAAGTACCTTGATGACCACCTGGTAAAATAGACATCTTGGTAGCAAAAATAGAAAGAAAAGATCTTGCCAAGTGGTGAAAACTTGGCAATCAGGCATCACTTGTGTTCTGCGCTCTATCTATCAATGCACTACTGATACTAAGCCTTCATAATTATACCTGTGCTCAAACAATGACTTCATTTCCTAAATGGCTATCTTATCCTTGCTTGGAATTTGTCTACATTTACGTCTTAGGAATAAGTCATTCTACACTGGGGGCATCTTTGCTGGCATGATAGGTTGTGGTTTCTAGGTTTCTCTAGGATGGTTTGCCTCACGAACACAATGTTTCTTGATACATCCAAAACAATGTCACTTTTCAAAACAAGGGTGTCTTTTCAAACATCACATATCCAGACATGACATTTACATTAACAGAGTTCCTACAAGGCTATATTTGATCACAAACATGAACGGATTATCCTATCAATGCACAGGCATGGAAACACCATATTACTTATATTCTAATTTTTTGATTGATGAATCTTTACTGTGTTTGACATATGAATGAACAAGTACTAATTAAACACACAGTTTGATATTGGTTTGATTATGATTCTTTCATTCCCTGATGATGTTTTCAACTAGGGGCATCTAAGTAATTATAAATTTTATTTGATTGATTCACAATTGATGATTTCTTATGTCTTCTTAGTTACTCAATGATGTCTGTGCAAAGACAAAGAGTTATGAGGATAGGGGGCATAATGTTTTCTTGGTAATCTGCATATGGTGATTTTTCCAAATGATCTTATAAATTTCACCTAACCTAGATGTTTATGGTAAGAGCTACCACTATGGGTGGATAGCCACATATATCTCGGTCTTTGTTATGTGTAAACTACGGTGAGGTTGAAATGATTTCCTTGTTTGTTTTCTGATCTAGATTATCACTAAGGTATACAAATCATAATGTACCCAAGGATATGAATTTTCAAGGTCATTACGGGCCCAATATCTTTCCTTAATCAGAATCTAGTATATTAAAAGGAAGGTGACTATTTTGTTATCCTGGCTTCTATGTCTTGATTCCTAAGTCTATTTCCAACATTTCAATAAAACATAGTATTCATACTTTCATCATATCAGTGGGTATTAGTGATTGTTGTACTATTAGGTGGTAGCCATTCTGAAAGAGTGCCCAATGATGATAAAAAGCTATACATTTGCATACCAGTGAAAAATCCCTAAGAGTCTTCATATCATTACATTTTTGACAAATTGCATATAAACAAGAAAGGAGAAGCATTAAAGGCATTTTGAGCTCCAAATTAATTCAATTTTTCTTCTTCTAAAATCAAGTTAATTACAACATCCATATTACTGATAAGTCTATCATTGCACATCCATAGCATACATTTTGGATTCATAAAAAGAAGCAATAGGAAAATACCAAAACAAAGCATCCATGTATTGCATTTTTACTTTTTACATCCTAAGTGCATCCATACATCTATTTTGCATAAGAGAAAATCACAAACATATATTTGCATTTTCACATAAGTATCATTTAAAACATTTTTATATAAGTGATCAAATCATAAAATGATGTCATCATCTAACTCATCAAGAGACCAAGATATCATCATATGTGCAAATAACTCTATCAAAGCAAAGAGACAATCATAAAACCTATCAGAATTAGAAGAAACATATATGTGTGTCCAAACATGGTACAAATCAAACAACATCTGGCATAAAGAGTATCAGAATATCAATGAGTCAGAATGAATTAGCTATACATATATGAATGTCATATACAAAATAGGATCTCACAAGGATCCAGATATACAATGTGAACTTTTCTATACAAAATATGACTATATAAATCAGCTCTGGCTCCCCCCCTCTCCCTGATCTGGAGGTAGAGGAGGATGAGGTACAAATGGAGGTGGAGGAGGCATCGCTGCCTCAGACTGCTGGGCCAACTGTGAAAAAGACACCGCTCTCTACCCCTCTGGCATTGCCGCATGATAAAGAGCATAATAATATGTGGCCCTCTATCCCTAATGTGTGGCTGTGCGGGCCTGTACGTCTCTCTCTACTCAGAGTCTCTCCATCTACCTGTCCCTATCCATAAGCAAGGCATCTGATATAGCAAGCCTAGAATCTGCTGCTATGGCTCTTGCATCAAGCCCTATAATCTATGCCCTTAGTGGCTGTCTCTCCTACTCAAACCTAGAAAGAGGATCTCCATCTCTACTTGCATCCTGGCCATGAGGCCTATCTTGTGGTCTATCCTGTGACCCCTGCTGCCTCTATCTCTATTGATCCCTAATAAGGAGTGGATCAGGATCCCTTTGAGGAGATACAAATCTAAATCTCTGGCACCTACCCTATCCACTACCACATGCACTACCTGTATTGACAACCGCACTACTGCCACCCCTATCATCTCCATCATCACCATCATCTGGAGGAGGCCATCTCCCATCTCTCCCTCCATCTTAGCCTCCATCCCAACCTCCATGTCTACCAGTATCCCTATCTCTCTATGCTCCTCCCCTCCCTTTGGTAGGATGATCCTTAGGATCATAATCTAAAGGCTCCTCTATGCGAGGAATGATCTCCTCTGGTACAGTAAAATGAGGAAATGGGTACTGGAGCATCTCTGCGGCATATCCATCTGAAACACCTGCATCAGCCACATCAAGGTGGAGATCCTAGTCTACTCAAACCATATCATGAATCTCTTGATGCGCAGTCTCATACCTTAGTTGGGCACCCCAAAATGATGCCTCATCTCAGATTCATGCATAAACAGTGATATTGTGTATCCTTCCCTGCCGTCGGCCATATTGTCTCAGCACTCGGGTGTGAATAAACCTCTCTATCACATATCTGGTCCTCCCTATGATATATCGGCTCTAAAATAAATATGGTACCTATTGTGCATCCAAGGTCCAATCCTCATAGTATAAATATGGTCACCAAATGACCTCAGTCATATCATCAAAGAGTCGACGCTGGTACTCAACCTTGCCTAGATGAGGCTGCTAAATGAGGCCTACATACATGTATACGTAAAGGCTACTCTGGTACTCACTGTCTATCTACAATGGGTCATGTAACAGGGATGTGCTCCTAGGCCCAGACCTAAAGAATAAGGATACCCACAGTCATACTATGGGTATAATGATATACTATCTCATGAAGCTCTCTATACATATGGGATAAAATACAATTGCCCCATGCAAATCTTTGTCTGTGGGTAACCATCTGCTCTAACATGTCTACCCATCCAACCATGAATCCATGTTGACCTTTGTATAGCATTAGGATGCCACCTATCAGACCTGCTAAGTACACAGATAAATAATCATAATGATCAACCATATAATCCCATGAGAGATATCTACGATCAATCGTGTTGTCCTGGAAATATCGACGTGCAGCACCAATCGCCACATCAGCTGTCAACTCAAAGCGCACCTTAACACCAATCATCAGAAGCTGAAGTATCTGCCATATGTCCTCTAGTGTCACTATGATCTCCCCAATCGGCAGATGGAAGGTGTTGTGCTCTGAGTGCCATCTCTCAACAAGAGTAGTCAACAACCCTTGGTTTACCCCTATCTCGGGTAAACCTATCAAAAAATGTAATCCACATCAGATCATGGTAGTCTTCTCATCATCAGAAAGAAGTCTAGATAGAGCAAGCACACCACCTGGGTAGGTGCCGCGAAATGCGACTACCTCAAACTGGGTCTGTTTTGACAAACATAATGATACATTAGTATTCTATCCACAACAAAGATGCAAACTCCTAATCAGCTAAGTAATTCAAGGTTCATAGCAAGAAAACAAGTCCAAAAGACTAAATTTCTAAGTCTCCTAACTAGATGCAATTTTGAAATGATAGGGTGCGATCTCCTTTAATGGATACGATCCTGGAACTACAAGATGCGACAGAGACCACAGGGTGTGATCCCTAAAATATGGGATGCGACCCTAAAAATAGGGTACGAGATTAAATGGACAGGGTATGAAAACTAGCCAACATGGAATTCAAAACAAGACAAAAATAAGGTAATGGGGTGCGATCCAGAGTATCCTGGTTTAGATGAAGAAAAAGGGAAAGAATAGAAAAGGTAGATTTCTTCCCTTAAACCTACTTTACATTTAATTGAGATGTTTGTTTTGGATTATATGTTATAATTATGATTAAGGAGAAGATAAGACATTCCTCTTTTATTCACCAAATGCACAAATGAAGGATCCAAGTTGATCAATCCAAGAGAAGGATTAATATACAAATGAATCAATCATTTGGAAATGAGATAAGAGAAGAGGATCTTAAATTTTGTTAATTGAATATATAGATATGATATATGACAGTAATTAAAGAAATAGGAGAAATGTACTAACCTTAAAGAATTGCAGATCAAAGAATGATGGTTTCTGAGGTTTGTACTTTGTTTCTGGAAAAACTGAAGTATGGTCTAGAACCGAAACACAGAGATGAACAAAACCTAGAAATATTTTTCCGTTCCAACACCGTCTTATGAAAAAGGTTGACCTTGACCCACAAATGTCAACCCTGACCCAATAATGTTGACCTTGACCTACACAAGTTCGACAGAGAATCTATTTGCAGAGCCCGACAGAAAGCCGAAAAGGGTACCCAGATCTGAGTCCAAATCCACAGTCCCAAACCTGTACCTAGAAGAAAAAGAGATTTTTTTGTTGGGGGGAGGGGTTTTCCTTATTCAAACCTTGGTTTTGGAATTAACCTCAAATATATGTAATTGAAATTGCAGTAATAGACAAAGTAAATGCATAAATTCACCTTTCTTGTAAAAGTCCTTGTGGAGGATTTGAATCCTTGAATCCACAAATATGTATGCAAGAATGTGGAATGTATAATGTAGGATGTCTTCAATCTCTTGCTTGTAGATCTCCAACACCAAGTCTTGAATGGGTTTTTGATTATGAAGAGGCTTGGTAGAAGGTGGATGGAGAGATCACCAAAAGGGCACTATGTAGCTTGAATCCTTCAAATGACCTCTCATGGATCTCTTTGAATTCTTGAAGGCTTGATGGTGAATAAATCCTTACTTGAATTCTTTCTCCTTAGCTTTCTAGAATTACACTTGATGATAGTTTGAGAATGCTTGATCACCATTAGAAGACTTCAAGAATATGAGAGGAGAAAGCTCCCTTTTATATGAAACTAGGGCACAATCTTCCAAGGAGGCCGACATAGGAGAATTAAATCCTCATTAAATCCTTTAACCTTAGGAGAGGATCTATATTAAATATAATTTAGGAATCGACGCTTTGAAACCCGAAATAGTTGACCTGGAAGTGAGAGACAACTTTTTGCAAAGACTAACATCTGGAAACTATGGCACCCCAGGATCTGAACCCTGGGTCAAGGTCAAGGTTGAACTTGACCTAGGTCAGGGTTGAGGTCAACATAGACCAGAAAGGTTGACCCTAACCTTGAGGTCCAAGATCTCAGGTCTGTAGTCCAAAATACAGAAATCAGGTCGAAAAGAAGTGGAAAGTGGGGTAGAACAGGGGGAAAGCCAGGTCTAGATCAGAAACCCATTCAAGGTGCTTGTCATGACCCCAAACCACTTACTCAGAAGGATAAACTAGTCTATCACGGAAGTGATTCTATTTTCTGAATATACATTTAGCCCCCACTTTAGCAAGAGTATGAGCTCAACACAAACTCTTGGTAAAGGAGAATATACAGAACAGACAATCTTATTGGAATCAAAAGGGACAAAGAAATCATCAAGCCCCCAAGGGACTTAAGTCTTTATTAACCCTAAGATCATGATAAGAGGGACATCACTTAGTTAAAGAGAGAAAGAGAGAGGGTATGATTATCTTTCCCAATGAGAACTTATGTCCCACTGTGAACCGCACAAAAAGTGTAATTGGAAAGATGGAGCTGAACCGCCTAGTGAATGTGGCTACTCACTAGTCAACCCATCAGGGAGATCCATTCTTAAAGGGATCAAAAACATTGTAAATTGAAAACTGGCGGGATCGAGAGTAAATTTAAACTGGAGGGATCAAGAGATCCTAAGAAAAAAATGTAAAAATGTCCATGCTTTAAGGATTAGTTTTTAATCCATAAAGGGAAAAGTTTAAAATGCTTGAAAAATATTTTGAACATGTGTGTGTGCAAAAAGTGAGTAGGGTGTATGCTCCCACATTAAAGTCATTGCTAACACTTTAACAGGAGCAATGGTTTTAATGGAAACATAAACAACTCTAAAGATTACGTTTCCACTACGAGATGCCCCCAAAGGAAGACAAATCAAGGGAAACAAAAACATAAACATACATAAAACACAAGAGGGATCTACCTAATGTGGGGTCAGTATGATCATAAGATAACATGTACATAGAAATATGATATTATTGCAAATGAATTGACATCATTCCCCAAAGAAAGTAGAACTACAATCACAATGGAGGAAAGAAACTTAAGAGTTACGAAGAAGAATATTTTCAGACCACAACTTGGAGACCAAAAAGAATTAGTGCTACCATGTCGCAGATCCAAGTAGACTATACAAGGAAAATAGTTAAAAATAATAGCACAAGTACAACATTACATGAAACAACATATATAAGAAATAAAGATACATATAGAAGTATTGTACAATAGGTTTGAGTCTTTTATCACCTTGCACCAACAAAGTAACAAGGGTCGTATAAAAGAGTCTGACAAAAATTTAGTAAATACATTACGGGAGAAGCACATTACAACATGCAAACACAAAAAGGGCTACCATAAAAGATAAGCCAATCAAGCACATTGCCGACCCTTCCCATCTTGGTTTATGTTATTGATGGAAGGTGGAAAACTGGCAAGAGGGCCTATATCCAATACAGTAGGAATGATAGCCAGTTCCAAACAAGGATCCTCTTGAGAATTGCAATGCTCAATACTAGGTGTAATTGTTAACTGAGTTGAAAGCATTTGAGGTAGATTATTATCAAGATCAATGGTCTCATATCCATCACTAAGATCAATAGGATCATCGAGAGTGTCATCCTCATCAAGGTTGATTGAAATGGGTTCTAAGATGCGAATAGGATCATCATACTCATTCATCTTAACATCATTATGAATATTGACTTCTTTCAACACATCAGGCATAGGTTGATCAAAATAAGGTGAAGATTTTTGAATAGAAGAAGCACAGGCTCTAGCATTAGCTCTACTCTTCATATGACATTCATTAGAAGATTTGTTACGTTTAGCTTTGGTTGGCACATTTTTAGAACTAGGAGGAATGACAATAGGTTCCTTCACAGGTTCTATAGGATGATTCTCAATAGGTTGCAATGAAATAGTAGAAGTTTGATTAATATTATTTTCAACAATGGATAAAGGAGGTATTGAAGGAGTAGGCAAAAGACCATGGTTGGAGTCAATCTGAGGCATACTTAACTCAGCAATTTTGTGATGTTTGTAAGCTTGATATGATCAAAAGAGATGATCAGGGCGAGGAGGACATGAGTTAGGTAGTGAAGGCCAAAGGAAATTGAGAGTAGCGCAATATCTAGGCCTAGAAGGTGCATACAAACTATGATTAATCATTTTTACTTCTCCATTATGAATGAACTTAAGACATTTATGAACAGGAGAAGCAATAGCATGCATAGCATTTATCCAAGGTAAACCAAATTTGATTTGAAATTGATCAGAAGTAGGGATAATGATGAAGGTAGTATCTACAACTTTACCACAAAGTTCAATAGGTAAATTGATAGAACCAAGTGTAGGATAAAGAAAACCATTACATGTTTGGATCCATGCATCAGATGGATCATAATAATCACGTTGTAAGCCTTTCATAAAAATATTTTCCTTAGTAATGACATTTATTAAAGATGTGGGATCAACTAGACAACCACGAGTAGGTATCTTAGCAATCCTAGCATAGATGTAAAGGGGACCATCGGGAGCTTTAATTGTTTCAGAATCATCAAAGGTAATTAAAAGTTCCCTAGGTCGCTTATCCTTAGTTTGTTTTTGAGGTTTAGGTGAAATTGGAAGTTAAAGTGGAGGTGAAGGATCTTGAATAGTGAGTTGATATGACACAACACTCTCCACATAGTTAACAATGTGATTAAGATCATCCATCTTTGAATCGTAAATGATATCCACTGAAGATGGTTGAGCTATTGCATTAGTATCATGTGTAGGTAAAGGATTGGTATAAATTTGAAGGTTTTGATTAGGAGGAGAAACAAATTTATTCCCATTACCATAAAAATTATCAACAGTTAAAGCTTTAGAATCAATTAAATCTTGAATTTTATGCTTTAGAGAGTAACATTTTTCAGTATCATGGACATTCTGACGATGGTATTGGCAGAAAGCTTTAGAATCAAAGGATTTTGAAGCTATCATGGTGGGAATAAGAGGTCGAATGGTGTAGGAGCACCTAGGTAGGATAGTTGTGGAAATGTAACCTAGGGTTGCTCTTTCTTTGTTTTGTCTTGTAGTGGTTCTAGCCAGACCACTAGGTAAATAAAGGGACCAAGAGTCCTAGTGTGTGAAGTGTTTGTAGGAGGATAGGTCTTATTTGTTCCTTGGTGACCCTTAGGTCCAATTAGGCCCAATTATAGAATTTTAGAATTTTATGGAAAAATGAGCCAAGAGAGGGACTAGAGGTCCTTTTTGATGTTGTTTCATCATATGTAGTGAACTGGGCAAGTTTGGCTAGGGTTTGACCAAGTTTGGCCATCAAACCCAAAAGTTGTCAAAAGTTGTCAATGTTGTCTTTGACAACATTGACAAATTTTAAGACAAGTTAGCATCTTCGAAGAAATTGGTTGGGTAATTTTCTAAAACTGACCATTTAGTGTTTGTGTCATCTATATAAGGCCATCCTCAGGATTTGGGAAGGGTTGGAAAGTCTTAGAACTTTCATGTACGGACTGTGTTAATCAATAACAGTGTGGATTTGAGTGTTTTGAGGTGATCGGGAAATGTAATGGATTGAAAGTGTTTCTGTAATATTTGTTTCATGCAATGTAGGTTAGTATTGAACTTCCTGTCATGTTAGTTTGGTAGTTTGAATATTTTTGATTGCTTTTGTAAAATCTTGAAAGTTCAGTCTAGTCGCTGTTCTGGTTTTGAGCACTGGTTGCAAATGGAGTCTTAACTTTGTTTTCCACCGTGGCTTTGGCCTGGGCTCTTGGATTATGAAAGTAGACGCCATTTACATTGTGTAAATAGTAGGTTGGGCCCTAGAAGTGGTGGCAACAATTTTTAAGATGATGCCCTAGGCGAGCCAGAGTAGCATGGCTAGGGATCATCAGAGGTTGCAGAGCTAGCTAGAGGGATTGAAAGCATCCATAGCTTCAATTAGAGGAAGTGAGAAGGTAGAGGAGTTAGAGGAGGACCCCCAACTAGGAGGAAAAGTTGTGATGAGTTATCTTGTTGGCCAAGAAAGTCCATTTCTTGTGCAGACAGTGAAGGAGGCATAAAACCCTAAATTTTAGGCCATGAAAGTAGGAACGGTTGTACGGACACTTTAGGGGCCTAAAACCTAGAAAATATCTAGTGTCTCTAAAAAGGGTGTCTAGATCCTAAGCCTATTTGGCCCTTGTTAATAAATTTTTCCAAGATAATGTAGAGAAGGTGTCCAAATAGGGCTAATTGCTTGTAGCCCCATTTTGGGGGTAAGTGCATAGGTTCTTGGAGCTTGTTTTTTTTTTTGGAGAAAAGTGAGTTTGTAGGGGTTGGAATTGGTCCTATTGACATCTTCATATGCTTCCTTTTCAATTTGGTTAATATTGGAATCCATTTGAATTAGATTGTGCAAATGGACAAGGAAGACCAATTTGGGTCTAGTATGAGGTTTGCAAAGTGGTGAGTTCTATTTTGTTGGTGTTTACTAGTTGAAGGAAATTAGGATCTTGTGATAAGATACCTTAGGAGCCTAGGGTGAATAGAAGAACCCTAGTAGGTTAGTGATTGAACTAAGAGACCCTAGAAGAGGTCTAAGGAGTAAGACTAGTACTACATCAGAGTGGTATCAAAGCAAGTTGAGAAACTTTAGAAAGCTGGTTTATGTCAGAGGTGGAATTTTGTGTTTTTACAAAGATGGTGACAAATACAGAACTAGCCAAGGATATGGAGGAGTAGAAGGAGAAAAATAGACTCCTTGAGGGTACTTTGGAAGCAATGAGAGTAAGGATGGAAGAAATAGTAGATGCTACTAGGAAAAAAGAATATGAATCAAAATCCAGTAGTAAGGGTAAGAAGAAGACGGAGGAATAAGACTACATTCCTGAACCTAACCCAGTGTTGAATGAGGAACCTTTCTTGAAGGCCATAAAGGCACTAAGTGGCAAAGATTTGGAGGGAATACCTTTATTTGGAGGAAAGATGGATATTGAGGCAGTCATGGACTGGATTGAAGCAATTGAAAATCATTTTGAATGTGAAGGGATAAGTGAGGCCAAAAGGGTTAAAGTGGCCAAGTCTAGACTCAGAGGGTTAGCTTTAGCTTATTGGAAATACCTTCAGGATGAGAGGGTATTATGGGAAAGAAACCAATAGAAAATTGGAATGCTATGGTAACAAAATTGAAAGAGAGATATCTTCCAGAGGACTACAAAATATATCTCCATAGGAAGAGAAAAAATTTGAAGCAGAAATATCTAGATGTGGCCTCATATACTAAGGAATTCCAAAGACTATGTTTAAGGTATAAGATGCAAGAAGATCCAATTAAAGTGGCTAGGTACTTGGGTGGGTTGAAGTGGAAAATCCAAGAGGAGTTAAGTCTATGGACACCTACTACCATCCAAAAATGTCATCAGGTGGCTCTAAAGGTGGAAGAGAAGAATAAGAAGAAAGGGGATTCTAGTTTCAAGAACAATAATAACAATAGAGGTAGAGGAAGAGAACACAGGGGTCAAAGAGGAGGCTACCAAGGAAGGGGTAGTGAACAAAGGTCCCAAGGAGAAAACAAGTTGATAGAGAAGAAGACTAAGAACAATTCAAGAGGAGGCTATAACAGAGGCAAGGGTAATAGTGGGGGTTCTAACAAAGGAAGAGGAGGTAGGAGTGGGTCCTACTTTGCTACAATGAAATGCTATTATTGTGGACAACTAGGGAATCCAGCTTACAGATGTCTTGATAAGCCCTCTACAGCAAACAGTGACAAAAGAGTAGGATATACACATGAGGATACTCTTAGTGTCAAGACTCCAGAGGTGGACCATTTAGAATAAGAAATGGGTGAGAACCTAATGTTTAGAAGGGTCCTAATAAGGTAGCCAATCAAGGATGAGCCCAAACATAGGAGGGCACTTTTTAGAATCAGATGCAAGATTCTTGGAAAAGTATGTAAAGTGATTTTTGATTCTAGATCCACATACAACATCATTTTAGAGGAGGCAGTGGTGAAGCTAAAGCTAGCCAAAATACCCCATGTGAACCCCTATAAAGTGACATGGCTCAAAAAAGGCTAGAGTGTCTTGGTCACTGAGCAAACATGGGTAGAATTCTCCATAGTAGGATATAAGAACAAATTGCTTTGTGACATCCTTCCAATGGATGGTTGCCATTTTCTTCTTGGGAGGCCTTGACAATTTGATAATGGAGCAGTATATGATGGGAAGGAGAACTCCATTACATTTTAAAAATGAGGAAAGACATTCAAAATTTAGTCTTTATTAGAGGATGAGGAACCACAGAGTAAAACTCCTAATATCATGTTATGCAGTGGTAAGGAGTTGGTGAATGATATCAGAGATGATAAGGGAGAAGGTTATGCTATTGTGCTAAGACCTAAGGAGGAGGAGACACCAGTAAGGGAACCACAACCCAAGGAAGGGGAAGAATTGCTTGAGAAATATAAGGAAATTGTGAGTAATGGCACTTCTACAACCCTACCACCTAAGAGGGTTATAAGTCATCAAATAGACTTTGTGCTAGGGGCATCCTTTCCCAATAAAGCAACATAAAAGTTGACTCCAGATCAGAACTTGGAGGTAGCAAGAAAAGTACAAGAACTCTTGGATCAAGGCTTGATCAAGAAGAGCATTAGCCCATGTGCAGTCCCAATTATTTTAGCATCAAAGAAGGGGGAAAGTGGAGATTATGCATAGAATCAAGGTGTATAAATAGGATTAAAATAAGGTACAGATTACCAATCCCAAGGATAGAGGATCTTATGGATTGCTTAGGTGGGGAAATATATTTCACAAAGCTAGATTTGAAAAGTGGTTATCACCAAATCAGGGTGAAGGAAGGTGATGAATGGAAAATGACATTCAAAACCATAGATGGGTTATATGAATGGCTTGTGATGCCATTTGTCCTCTCTAATGCTCCAAGTACATTCATGAGGCTCATGAATGAAGTGCTCAAGGATTTCATTGGAAATTTTGTAGTGGTATATCTTGATGATATAATGATTTTCAGTAAGACAAGAGAGGAACATGTCAAACATGTGGAGGCAGTATTGAAGAGGTTGCATGAAGAGAAGTTGTCCATTAACATTGAGTAGTGTGAGTTCTTTAAGAAAGAACTAGTTTACTTGGGCTTTGTGGTGTCCAAGGGGTCTTTGAAAATGGACAAAGACAAAGTTGCTGCAATCTTGAACTGGCCTCCACCTACCACAGCCACTGAGGTAAGGAGTTTTCATGGCCTTGCCCAATTTTATAGAAATTTTATTCAGAATTTCAGTGGGATATGTGCTCCATTAATGGATACTATTAAGGGTGGGGTCAAAACTAAGTTCCGATGTACTTTGGAAGCTGAAAAATATTTTGAGATGTTGAAAAGACAAGTGGCTACTCAACCTATCCTACAGTTTCCAAGCTTTGATAAGTTATTTACCATTGAGTGTGATGCTAGTGGAATGGTAGTAGGGGGTGTGTTAAGTCAAGAGGGCAGACCTATTGCCTTCTTTAGAGAAAAATTAAATGAGGCCAAGAATAAATGTTCTTCTTATGACTTAGAGCTATATGCTCTAGTCCAATCTTTGAGGAAATGGAGGCATTATCTATTGCCTAAAGAATTTGTGGTATTTACTGATAATTAGGCTCTTAGCTACATCAACACACAATAAAAGCTAAGTAATAGGCATCTAAAGTGGATGGAATACTTGCAGGCATTCACTTTTACTATCAAGCATAAGAAGGGTCAACTCAACAAGGTGACAGATGCTTTGAGCAGGAGATTGTTAACAGTGCAAGAAGTCCACTTGAATAGCATTGGGGTTGAGAGTTTCAGAGACCTATACAAGTCAGATAAGGATTTTGGTGAGGCCTATAAGGTATGTGTTGACTTTGAGAACCATTTTCATAGCAATTTATCTGATTATACTTTACAGAATGGTTTGTTGTTTAAATGTAATCAGTTGTGTGTACCCAAGGGGTCAATGAGGATGAACCTCATACAAGAGAAGCATAATGGCTCTCTAAGTGGTCATTTTGGTAAGGAAAAGACCTTGGAGTTGGTCCAAAGGTTCTACTATTGGCCAAAATTGGTGAGGGATGTCACCAAGTATGTATAATAGTGTGTTGTTTGCATGAAGGAAAAAGGAGGAATGAGTAATGCAGGTTTGTATCAGCCTCTACCTATCCCTAATAGACCATGGGAGTGTGTAAGTATGGATTTCATTGTGGGGTTACCCAAAACTAAACAGGGGTATGATAGCATTTATGTAGTTGTTGATAGATTTAGTAAAATGAGACATTTCATTCCATCCAGAACTACTAATGATGCTATCCACATAGCTTATTTGTTTTTTAAGGAAATAGTAAGGATTCATGGTCTTCCGTTGAGCATTGTCTCTGATAGAGATGTAAAGTTTATGAGTCATTTTTGGAGAACTTTGTGGACAAGGTTGGGTACTAACCTATCTTTTGGCTCAACTTACCACCCTCAGACTGATGGCCAAACTGAGGTGGTTGAAAGAGTGCTAAGTAACCTCTTAAGGTGCCTAACTAAGGAATATGGACAGACTTGGGATGTGGTCATTCCTCAAGTAGAATATGCTTACAATGATAGCAAGAATAGGATGACAAGCAAGAGTCCATTTGAGGTGGTTTATGGCATGCATCCTAGGGGTGTTTGTGAGCTCAGTGATCTTGGTGGAATGGAGTATAGAAGTGGCCATGCAAAAGACTTCACTACTACCATGAAGGAGATACAAGATCAAGTAAAGAAGCAGATATAAGACAGTCAACTTAAGTTGAAAGCCAAAGTGGATGAGAAAATGAAGGATGTTCAGTTTGAAGTGGGTGACTATGTGATGGGTCACTTGAATAAATCTAGACTATAGAAGGGTGTCCCTACCAAACTTCAGATGAAAAGGGTGGGAACATGCAAGATCTTAGCCAAGTATGGAGCTAATGCATAAAAGGTGGAATTACCATCAGATTTGAGCATCTCTCCCATATTTAATGTTCAATACCTCATAGATTTTAGGGGACAGATGGAAGACATCAATCTAACCAGTCAAGGAGTCAATGTTGATGTGGAGGTTACTATCTTACCTCTAAAGTTTCCTATGGTGGCTGATAAAGTCCTGGACTCCTGAGTCAAGAAGACCACTAGACACAAAGTCTACATGGAGAATTTGATTTAGTGGAAGGGCAGACCAGAATTAGAGGCCTCATGGATTGTAGAGGTATATTTAAAGAAGGTGGGCATCTCAGAGGAGCTATTGTCCACAGGAGTGACATGACTTCTTCCTTTGGGGGGAGTATGGTGCAGGAGCACCTAGGTAGGCTAGTTGTGGAAATGTAACCTAGGGTTTCTCTTTCTTTGTTTTGGCTTGTAGTGGTTCTAGCTAGACCACTAGGTAAATAAAGGGACCAAGAGTCTTAGTGTGTGAAGTGTTTGTAGGAGCATAGGTCTTATTTGTTCCTTGGTGACCCTTAGGTCCAATTAGGCCCAATTAGGGAATTTTAGAATTTTATGGAAAAATGGGCCAAGAGAGGGACTAGAAGTCCTTTTTGATTTTTTTTCATCATATGTAGTGAATTGGACAAGTTTGGCTAGGGTTTGACGAAGTTTGGGCATCAAACCCAAAAGTTGCCAAAAGTTGTCAATGTTGTCTTTGACAACATTGACAACTTTTAAGACAAGTTAGCATCTTCGAAGAAATTGGTTGGGTAAATTTTTGAAACTGACCATTTAGTGTTTTGGTCATCTATATAAGACCATCCTCGGGATTTGTGAAGGGTTGGCAAGTTTTAGAACCTTCATGTACGGACTATGTTAATCAATAATAGTGTGGATTTGAGTGTTTTGATGTGATTGGGAAATATAATGGATTGAAAGTGTTTATGTAATATTTGTTTCTTGTAATTTAGGTTAGTATTTAACTTCTTGTGGTTTTATTTTGGTAGTTTGAATAGTTTTCATTTCTTTTGTAAAATCTTGAAAGTTCAGTCCAGTCGCTGGTCTAGTTTTGAGCACTGGTTGCAAATGGAGTCTTAACCTTCTTTTACACTGTGTATTTGGCTTAGGCTCTTGGATTATGAAATTATACTCCATGTACATTGTGTACATAGTAGGTTGGGCCTTGGAAGTGGTGGAAACTATTTTTAAGATGATGCCCTAGGTGAGCCAGAGTAGCATGGCTAGGGATCATCAGAGGTTGTAGAGCTAGCTAGAGGGATTGAAAAAATCCATAGCTTCAATTAGAGGAAGTGAGAAGGTAGAGGAGTTAGAGGAGGACCCCCAACTAGGAGGAAAAGTTGTGAGGAGTTATCTTGTTGGCCAAGAAAGTCCATTTCTTGTGCAGACAGTGAAGGAGGCCTAAAACCCTGAATTTTAGGCATGAAAGTAGGAAGGGCTGTACAGACACTTCAGGGGCCTAAAACCTAGAAAATATCTAGTGTCTCTAAAAAAGGGTGTCTATATCCTAAGCCTATTTTGCACTTGTTAAGAAATATTTCAAAGATAATGCAGAAAAGGTGTCCAAATAGGGCTAATTGCTTGTAGCCCCATTTTGGGGGCAAGATAGGTTCTTGGAGCTTGTTTGTGTTTTTGGAGAAAAGTGAGTTTGTAGGGGTTGGAATTGGTCCTATTGACATCTTCATATGCTACCTTTTCAATTTTGTGAAAATTGGAATCCATTTGAATTAGATTGTGCAAATGGAAAAGAAAGACCAATTTGGGTCTAGTATGAGGTTTGCAAAGTGGTGAGTTCTATTTTGTTGGTGTTTACTAGTTGAAGGAAATTAGGATCTTGTGATAAGATACCTTAGGAGCCTAGGGTGAATAGAAGAACCCTAGTAGGTTAGTTATTGAACTAAGAGACCCTAGAAGAGGTCTAAAGAGCAAGACTAGTACTACATCATCGAATATGAGGCAAGGTAATCATACTAACACTTACTTAACTGTGGTCAAATAAAACAAATAAAACAACCAGTTAAGTCTATCCTTAAGCTCTGCTAGCTAGATATTTTTTCATTTTCTAATCTCTCTGTTCTGTCAGTCATCTCTACAGTTCGTCGCCGGTGACAACTGCCAGTTCTGTCAGTGCAACTTCAGTTATCTTCAAGATCTCCATCCATCGGGCATCATTAGATCTTTCTCATCGGGCAACACTATTTTCATATCGTCGGGCATCCTATGATTCTTCTTTGTCGAGCAATACTATCTTCTACTCATCGGGTATCACTGTGACTTTATCTCTATCTTTATCGATGGTGTGCACTCCGCCAGTGTATTATGTCACTTGGTGAATACTTGACTTTTATGCATTGCTAAAAGAATAACCTCTGTTCCATTGATTCTTTGAAGTCTTTAGCATTATGTATATGACCATACAGATGATATCAAGTTGACATCAATGACAATACAAACCATTAACTGATTTAATGTCTTGCATCATCTTTATCAAACATTCAATCAGTTACATGTCATCAATCTCTCCCTTTGGCATTGATGGCAACACACTATATTATCATACTATAATATTTCTAATACAACATGAAATACAATTGTTGAGATTCATCAAATTACCAAACATTTTGTTTTGATAACTAAAAAAAAATGTCTGACCGCCGGTAAGTTTTGTGTAAGCTTAGATTTGATTCTTTCAACTTTCTTTGTTTCTTCTTCTAATGTGTTGTGACCTCTATTGGTGTCAATTTCTCTCTCTTCTTCTTTGATGTCTTTGTCTTTTGTTTGCAACTTTGATACAAATTCTCTCCCTATGGATATGATCTCTCCCTGTTTGGAGTAATCTAATAATAAATAGTTTCTGATGATAATATGGATACATTCTCTCCCTTTAACAATAATGCCAAACAAATATTTTTCAAATATCTGTCATTCTGTCAAACAATTTCTTCTATCCATAATATATTCCTTGAATTTCCCTTTGTTGGCAAGTTGACTTCTTGAGGAAGCATGACTTATTTTGTGTTGTCAATCATGGCAACAAAGTCATACTAAGTTTCTGTCAAAGATAACTTAGAAGATAAAATGACTAAGTATAGAAAATAGGACAAACAAAGAGATATAGAGATCAGCACATCAGAGCACATGTTAGAGATCACACCAGAACATGCGTGCTTAGATATATACTCTATGGTGTATATAAATACTAGATCCAAATGCGCAGAGTATGAAACATTAGTACGGAAAAGTTACAGAGAGATTAGTAGACCCGCAGTCTAGGAAATAGAGCATGGAAGCCGACTACAGTTTTGATCAGCGTGTATGAGTTTATAATGTAATGGCTAAGCACCTTTAGTTATAAGTTTGTAATAATTTAATTAATGTTATTGTAAACACGCTTGGGCTGACTTGTTTGGAAGCGTTATGTATTTTTGTTTTAGGGCCGGATAATGATTTGTTTTGGGTCGCGCCTATTCAGATTTGAAGATATAAGTATGTAATGTAAAGATATATTACAAGTGTTGATTATTATGTAAGAAGAAGTTACATAGGGATAGTATAATGAAGTCAAAAGATGATTTAGCTCTTTAAAGAAGTAAGAGCATCCATGCATACACGGAACTGATTAGATAACAGTGTCACTACAACAGTTCATTTTTGATATAGTGCATATCAACATTTAGAGGGTTGTGGCCTTCATATTTTTTGGGCAGTGATCCATACACCCCTAATAGGGTTATTGTAAAAGACTCTTAATAGGGTCAGACCCTTAACCAGGTCATTGTACTCAATTTGTAAAGACTCCTTCTAATAGGGCAAAGGAACTTTAATAGGTTTATTATACCTAGTACAATATTTTGTGGGTACTAATCCCCACCAAAGTTTTCCTCTGATCAAGGTTCTCCGTAATCATATCATGTGTTATGTGTTCTTGTGTTATGTTTCTTTGGATGCACATTTGATAAATGTTTAATTGGCTGAAATATAATAAGTAGATAAACACTAATTCACCCCCCCCCTCTCAGTGTTTCTAACAATTGGTATCAGAGCTCTAGTCCTCTGAAAGAAATTTTAACCACTTGAGGAGATCATGGACTCAACTGAAGAAAAACATTTGAAAAAGAATCTTGAAGAAGCTCTTGAAGATCTTGACAGATCTGAGAAGGAAAATGAAGAACTAATATTGAAAAATGATGGCTCTCAAATACTTATTAAAAGGCTAAGAAAAGATCTGAAAGATTTTCCTACAAGTGATCTAGGACAAATGGTCAAAAATCTTAATGAAGAGAACAAATCTCTAAAAGATAAACTTGAAGATCTGGAGGAACAACTTACAGATAGCCGAAACACCATTGAAGACAAGATCAACAAAAGCAATCAATTGGATGAGGAACTTCTACAGGAAAACATGAAAGTCTTGGAATTGGAAAACATAAAGAAGAAGTTGGAATCTGAATTAACAGAAGCAAAGGATAAGATTGATAAACTCCACACAAGTTCTGATTTGATTCAATCCCAGCTCAATGCGCAAAGAAAAAAAGGGAACACTTCTGGTCTTGGATTCAATACAGCACAAGATCAAATCAAATCATCACAAGAGAAAGAAAAAAAACTTGAAGCATCTTCATAAGCTAAGAAAGTTGAAGATACTACAGAGGTTATATCTGAACCACCTAGAAGAGAAATCAAGCAAGTTAATAGAACTTGTTATGCATGTAATAAACATGGGCATTTGGCAAGAGATTGCAAAGAGGTAAGACCTTTTCAATGTTATTTTTACTCCTATAACAAGTTTGGTCACAGGGCTATACATTGTAGAACAAGTCATAATAATCAACATCAGTAGAATCACAGAAGTATTAATCAAAACAATCAAAGAAACCAACTCTCGAGAAATTTGCAAAATATTACATGTTAGATATGCAACTACAATGGACACATAGCAAAGCAATGCAGCATGATGAGAAAGAACATCAGACCTCCTATCATTTGTCACACATGTGGAAAGGCTGGACATATCACAAGGTTTTGTAGATCCAAAACTCAGAAACAAGAAGATCCCAAAAGGTCTCTATTTGAAGAGAAAGGAGAAGTCAATTTTGTCAAAGCAAATGAAGATTCAAGCAAAATATGGATTGAAGTTAAGAAGGAAGAAAATGTTGACAAAGTAGTTGATGCATCCCCAGTGGATGCACCCTCTACTTCTGCCTAATAGACCTTCCTGGTCTTAGGGGGAGCTATTCTAGCTCAGAACCCCTGCGCGGTTGGTATACTCACTTCTGAGTATGCACCTTTAGATTCATGGTTAAAAGCACAGATTACAACTATATGAATTCACACATTATCTAAATTGTATCAGGATCAAAATTTGAAAATCTCTATGTATAGTTGCAAGCATTAAATGTGGCAGATCATATAAAAAGAAGTTCGTAGTCGATCATTTTCACAATTACAATCGATAGCATAGAAATTAAAGAGCATTAGAGCACTAAGACATCAAATCATGAAGGCATAACAGTTTGGTAGTTTGAATGAACGGATAATCAGTTTGAAGCGGAGCCCTAAGCCATCGCGTCATTTCAGAATTTCATGGAAACCCTACATAAGAAAACAACAAGTATGGTGACCCCAGTTGTGTTTGATGTAGCAGAGAGGAAGAGGTTTATATTTAAGAAGCATCCATTCAAATCCATACTGGATGATGTGGAAGGGGCTTTCTCCAAAACCCCGCTTGGTGTTGTTCACATGGAAGATATCCACGCGTATGTTTACTGTAAAAAGGAATCATTAGGAGATGATAATATAGCTTCTCATATGGCATCAATGTTAAATAAGGATTTCACATTCAAGGATGAATTTGTGCACCTACAAGATAACCCTATTTTGGAGTATTCAAATGCGCATGAGTTTGAAGAACCAGAATGGGTAAAGATTCTGTTAAGCAGAATTCATGATGATCTCTTTTGGATTGGTGATGTTCCTGTCTGTATCAATACAGAGTTAATCCATCAGTTAACCAGACTTCCAATGACTGGACCAGTATTTCCCACTGGTAAAGATGTAAAGAAATAGATTGAGCAAGTTTGTCTATCTAGGAGTGATAGGCGCGGAATGACAGTCGACCCTATCAAGGAAGATGAAATTAAACTCATGAATATGATACTTGGATACAAGTTTCACCATGCAAGTAGGTTGAATAGTGTCTCTGCTGCAATAGTTCTTGCAGCTATAAGAATAGTAAAGGACAACAACCAATACAACCTATGTGAGATCTTGCACGGTCAATTGATTGACAATATCAGAATCATCAAGCATGACAGAAGAAAAACATTCAGGTTTGGATCTCTGATCATCTATTTATATCACCATATAGTTAGAAAGGTTGCAGACCTTTATCTAGACAAAAGAAAACCTACAATGACTCAGATATCTCTTAAAGCCATAGTAGAAAGCAGTGCAAGAGATAAAATGGATATGGACATAAAGATAATCAAGGTAAAAATGCAAAGTAGGTTCAGACTATTTGAGAATATAGTTGAAAAATACAGGGATACAATATGCTTTATGGTAGAGACAGATTGCACATGCATGGAGGTTGTTGAGCCTATAACTAAGTGGATTCATCCACTAGGGTATGAAGTAGAAGACCATGTGTTAGAAGGATACGCGCAGGTCTTATTTTCAGCACCTAAAGACCCTAATGAACCTAGATGGGGCACTTACAGAGAAAAGACTGACGAAGTGGATATTGAACTACAACTTTCCATCAAGAAAAGGAAAGCATCCAGAATGACATCCAACATTCTGAGAAAGCATGGAGTCACACAAGAAGATTTGGATAAGGAAAAAGAAGCCAAAATTGCTAAAGTTAAAATTGAGAAAACTGTTGAAACTCAGAAGAATAAACAGAAGAAAAATGAGGAAAGTACCACTACGCCTACTACCACAATTGATCTAGATACATCTCCACCTTCTATACCTAGTAAGAGACCTAGAGGAAGGAAGCAAGTGGCTACAAATCATCCATCCTCAAGAGCTACACGGAGCACAACTAAGAATGTTCAAGCTCCACCTGAGGTAGGATTTAGACCTGATCTAAATATCTTGAAGAATAGGATTGTAAATGAAGGAAGACTGGATACATTATCAAAATTCTATGACATGTATCAAGAGATGGAAAAGACTGAGTTACACTCTATGATCATATCTCATATGATCAAGTTTAAGAAGTCTGTTCTTGAACTCAAAACAGTAATACCAGATAAGTTATGGAACATACTGGAGATAATGAAAATACATGCTATTGAAGAGGACATGAAGATTAGAGAAGAAACTTTGGACACTCTTCTTCATATTTGTTCACATGATGAGAAGGCTATCCTATTAGATCTGGTGAAGCCTCATCTCCGTAGTAAGACAAGGACTCTACAAATTATGAACAAGGAGTATGAACAGATTGGTAAGGAGACTGGAAAGGCATTTGCACAAGTCTTTATGGATAGACATATGTATCCACAAATGGCGCCTACACCAAAAGTTACCTCAGATCCTCCCAAATAGGTTACAACTCTAGTAATTCAGGTTGTGCCTACAACAGGTCCATAGGATTCAGCACCCACAGTGACAATGACCTCTGAGATAGCTAAAGATACAGAAGATACTATAATAGTTGACAATGTCAAGATATCTATGACAACTTCTGATAATGATATGAATAAGGTTGATGAAGCAATGAACATAGATGACACATCTCTACAACAGAATGAAGTTCCTTCCATTGATCCAATAGACATGGATAAGGAGAAAGATACTCAAGATAACGAGACACCAGTGAAGGAGATTCATGTCAAAAGTGAGTGTGTAGACACAAGTTAGAATACTATTTTCTCAACATCCACTCAACCATCTACATCATTGTTGTCAAGGTTAACTCCTGACTCAACAAGTTTAGATGCATGGGGAGAAGAAGACCTTATCAAGATCAACATCCTTGCCATGGAAAGGCAAAAGAGAAATAGGTGATGAGGAACCCTCACTTTGTGGAATCAATAAACTTTTTGAATGAGTTCGTCCCTGCTGATAAGAAAGTAGCCAAAGTACAATTAGTTGAAGATGTAGACAAAATCTTATCAAAATTCAAGTCACATTTCACTAGCTTTGTAGAATCTTCTACTAAGATTGCAGAAGATGAATATAAGAAGGAAAGATTAAATGACTTGGTAAAGAACTTTACCTTAGATCTGAATTCCTTAAAGATTGGGCAAGCTATATTGAAGGAATTGGTAGATAAAGGAAATAAAGTCATAGCAAACTGTATGGATAGAGTGAAGCTCACCTCTGAGCACACTAAAAAGATAACAGAAGCAGAAGAAATGGTGGACAACATAAGAAAATTAGTTGAAAATTCCACGCA
>MU228530.1:3213142-3224598 GCA_018584345.1 Thuja plicata | reverse complement strand
CTAGAATGATGACAGTCATGTTTCTAAAAGAAAAATCTGAAGCATTCAAGATGTTTAAATGGTATAAGGCTATGGTAGAAAAACAAAGTGGTAAGGATCTAAAATGTTTGAGATCAAATAGAGGAGGGGAATTTATATCAGATGAATTCACTAATTTCTGTAATGAGCATGGTATAAAAAGACAGGTTTCTGCACCAAGAACACCACAGCAAAATGGGATTTCTAAGAGAAAGAATAGATCTATAGTTGATTGTGCAAGAACACTGATGATAGAAAAGGACATCACCCAGATCTTCTAGAGGGAAGTTGTCAGCACTGCTGTTTATACACCTAATAGAGTACAATTGAAGAAGGACACAAAAAAGACACCTTATGAGCTATGGTATGGTAAAACACCCAATGTAAGTTACTTCAAGATATTTGGTAGTCAATGTTATGTCTTAAAGGATGATAGAAATGGAAAGATTGATACCAAAAGTGATGAAGGTATTTTTCTAGGGTATTCTACCAAGAGCAAAGCTTTTAAATTTCTAATCAAGGCTTCTAACAAAATAGTTGAAAGTGCAAATGTGAAGATTGATGAATTTGTAGAACAGAATGAGCTGGAAAGCACAAAAGAACTAGAAGACTACAACAAGTTTGTATATTGTGAAAAAACCATAACTATACCTAAGCAATAGTGTTTAATTCCAGAACAACAGAATGTTGCAACCGATGGTCAGAATGTTGTTACTGATGGTCAGGAAAATGATTAAGATAATGTGCAAGGTAATGAAGATCAAGTTGATGCACAAAGAGTTGTACCTATACTTGCAAGATATGTAAAAAAGAACCATCTAGAGGACCAGATCATAGGAGATAAGAAAGTTGGTACAAGAACAAGAAGTAAGTCTTTAAACTCAAATTGCTTAATTTGTGAGTTTGAGCCAAAATCTGTCATGCTGCACTAGATAATGAAGAATGGATAAGTGCTATGAATGATGATATTGAGTAGATTGAGAAGAAAAAAATATGGTCACGTGTGTCAAGACCAGATGACAAGAATGTCATCAGTACAAAATGGATATTCAGGAACAAGCTGAATGAGAATGGAGAAGTCACAAGGAACAAAGCAAGACTAGTATGCAAGGGGTATGCAGAAGAGGAAGGTATAGACTATGGAGAAATATTTTCACCCATTTCTAGGCTAGAAGGAGTAAGAATACTACTTTCTTATGCTGCATACAAAGGATTCAAAGTATATCAAATGGATGTCAAGTCAGCATTCCTAAAGTAATACTTGAAGAAGAGGTATACAACTTGAAGAAGAGGTATACATTGAACAACCAGAAGGGTTTGTAGATCTAGACAAGAGGAACATGGTATGTAGACTTCACAAAGCCTTGTATGGATTAAAACAAGCTCCCATAGCCTGTTATGAATGACTTCATTCCTATCTAATAAGTATTGGATTCATAAGGACTAGTGAAAACTGTAATGTTTATTTGAAAAAAGATACTGATGCTAACACTTTGATTGCTGAAATATTTGTTGATGAAATCATATTTGGAGGCAATAATATACTATGTAAGTGATTTTCTGATGAGATGAGCAAAGAGTTTGAGATTTCTATGTTTGGAGAGATCAATTTCTTTCTTGGTCTACAAATCATTCAACAAAGTGAAGGTATTTTCATTACACAGTCCAAATACATCAAAGAGGTCCTGAAAATATTCAAGATGGAAGATTCCAAACCTATTGGAACATCGATGGCTACTAGATGCAAATCAAAAAAGGAAGACAAGACAATAGAGGTAAATCAAACTTTGTATAGATCAATGGTAGGAAAACTCATGTATGTTGTACACACTAGACCAGATATTGCACATGCAGTAAGAATTGTTGCTAGATTTTTTGCTAACCCCAGGGAATCACATATGACTACTGTGAAAAGAATTATAAGATATCTGAAGAAAACTGAGGAATTTGGCTTATGGTATAGAAGAGAAGGCAAATTTGAACTAAAAGTTTTTACCGATGCTAATTGGGCTTGAAATCTTGATGATTGGAAGAGCACAATTGGAGGAGCATTCTTTATGGGTGATAGACTTGTCACATGGATTAGCAAGAAGCAAGGATGCATCTCTCAGTATACTGCAGAAGTAGAATATGTTGTTGCAGCTGAAAAATGCTCAAATATTGCATGGATCAAACAATTTTTGGAAGGTATGCATATGAAGATCTCAGAACCAGTGACTATCTATTGTGATAACACCAGTGCAATAAACATTTCCAAGAATCCAGTCATTCATGCAAAGACTAAACACATTGCAATCAAGTATCATTATTTAAGAGAACAAGTTCAAGAAAAAGAGGTGATACTTGAGTATGTGCAATAAAAAGAACAATTGGCTAATATCTTCACCAAGCCACTGCCCAAGGATACATTTGAGTACCTGAGAAAGAGACTAGGGGTCAAACCCTTGTCTACCAGTCAGTAAAGGATTGAAGGTTGCATCAGCCTATATATTATCAGAATATCATTCATGTTGATGCAAACAAAAAGATGAACTTCAAAGCTACATATATATACAGAAAGGTATATATCATAACCGAGGACCAGATCATATTGTTGTATTGTTGATGGATAAGGGAAATTCAAGGAATATAAGATGGATCAAATAAAATAATTGTTTGACATGAATGTCTGATATTTGTAAAATATTTGTTTGGCATTGTTGTCAAAGCGAGAGAATGTATCCATATTATCACAAGAAATTATTCATTATTAGATTACTCCAAACAGGGAGAGATCATATCCATAGGGAGAGAATTTGTATGAAGGAATCATATACAAAGGGAGAGTTGCTTACAAAAGGTAGAGACATCAAAGAAGAAGAATAGTCAAAAGAGAGATATTGACACAATGGAAGGATGCAACACATCAGAACAAGAAACACAGAAAGCTGCAAGAATCAAATCTAAGCTAAGACAGAGCTTACCAACGGTCAAACATTTTTAACAGTTATCAAAACATAGTGTTTGGTAATTTGATGAATCTCAACAATTGTATTTCATATTGTATTAGAAATAGTATAGTTTGATAATATAGTATGTTGCAATCAATGCCAAAGGGAGAGATTGATGACATGTAACTGATTGAATGTTTGATAATATTAAGTTGAAGATAATGCAAGGCATTAAATCAATTAATGGTTTGTATTGTCATTGATGTCAACTTGATATCATCTATATAGTCATGTACATAATGCCAAAGACTTCAAAGAATCAATGGAATAGAGATTATGTTTTCAACAATGCATAAAATTCAAGTATTCACTAAGTGACAAACAACACTGACGGAGTGCACACCATCTATAAAGGCAAATAACAAAAGTCATAGTGATACCCAATGAGTAGAAGACAGTGTTTCCTGACGAAGCGAAATCATAGGATGACCGACGAGCTGAAAATAGAGTTGCCCGATGAACAAAATCCAATGATGACCGACGGACAGAGATCTCGAAGCTGACTGGAGTCACACCGATGGAACTGGTAGTTGTCACCGATGACTAACTACAGAGTTGACCAACAGAACAAAGAGTTCAGAAAATGACAAAATATCTAGCTGCTAGAGCTTAAGGATAGACTTAACTGGTTATTTTATTTGTTTTATTCAACCAGAGTTAAGTAATTGATTTAAAGAAGATTTATACAGTTGGCAAGAAGATAACTACGAGATAAATTAGGAGTTAGAGCTGTAAATCAAATTGGCTGGATTGTTTTTCACACCAAGAATCAAGAATCAAGAATGAAGGAATATCATGTCTATATAAGAGACAAGTGTAATTCATTTCTGCAATCACATACACGGGAAGGGGAGTGAATAGAAAGAGGATGCTGAAGAGAAGCTGATGAAGGATAACTTCATACAGTCCTGATCAATCAAGCTGAAGGAGAGCTAAAGAATTCTATAGACACCGATGAACAGTGAAGCATAGCATCACAAAGCAGAAATGTGGAGCACAAAGAATTGAATTGATACATTGATCAGAGAGGTAATGTGCTTAAATATATCTGAAAATTTACAATTCAATTTGCATTAGAAACGGGTGATAGTGTTTTAGTTTAACCATTGAAGCATCAAGTCTCTTAACAGAGTAGGACTTAACCATCTTCTATATATTGAGGTACATCCCAAGGAGTGCCAAAAAGGTTGATTCATGAAAGTAGCATTGAAATTGCATAAAGACAGCCTAAGAAGAAGGTTGATTCAAGGATGGTAGCAAGATTTTCCTAAAGCCTATTGAAAGTCTAAGAAGGAGGCTGATTCAAGGATGGTAGTAAATAGATGCCCGATACTAAGTGAAAACCTCTATGTATAAAATCCTCTAACAAGGTCACACCTAACAGTGTGTTTGTAACCTTTAACAGGGTTGGCTCCTAATAGGGCTCACTTCAGAAGAGTGAAAATTTGGGGTACTGGTCCCAATGGTTTTTCCCTTAACAGGGTTTCCATGTTAAAATCCATGTGTTATGTGTGTATGGCTTATTACTGTATTGTTTTACATTTCACATATGCATTTATGGATTGATTGGTATACTCTGCATATTTACTGAGTATCGGTAAATAGTTTTACTGCTTATCGGTAATCAAGGAGAATAAGGACAGACAAGGTAAACCGAAAGAGAGTTAATTATTATAAGTATTTCATGGCATGCATCTTGTAGGGACTTAATAATCTGAGATGTATATGATTGGTGGTTAAAGTTTAAAGGATAAAATTTTTGAGGCCACTGATTCAANCCCCCCCCCCCCCCCCCTCAGTTATTACTAACAATCAAACCCAACAAAGGTTGAGCTATCATAATGATGTCACTCAAACCATGGAAAATTTTCCTACAACTATAGCTACAACTACAACTCCAAACCCTCGAACATTTGCTTCCTCCTCCACTGATTTTAGCTTTCTTCAAGAGGAAGATGATGATGAATAAGACACGGGAAAATAATGGGTTAATGAATGCGGAAGTGACTGATGATGAACAAGATAGGGTAAAAGAATGGGTTAGTGCTCCACTCCCCAACATCATCTTCTATTTCTAGAAGATCAACTGCTCCACATTCTATAAGTATATCACTAAATAAAAAACTATGAAACTTCAAAATTTATAAACCCTAATAAATTATTCTCTATGTATTCTTTTCTCATGTAATATGTATGCAAGTGCAAGGTGTGTGCTTCTGTAGAACACAAATGGAGGTGACATTTCTTAGAGATTTAAGAGAAGCTTCATCCCTTCCCAAATTGTTGATTTCCATTTTTTCAAGTTTAGTATTCTTTGTGAGGTTTGTTTCTTATTTTTTCTTGATTACATTTACAGTTGTAAGAATAATTTCAATTTTGAATTGAGGACAAAATTTCAACTTGAATACTATTCAAAATATTTACAATTGAAAATCTCAAAATAATATTATTAAAGAGAAACATTGTTAGCAATTGTCTGAAATAAGATAGACCAAAAGAATATTTATATATTTGATTTTGAGTAGGTATTTTAGATATATACATCATGGATATTACCACCTGATCCATTCCTTTTTAGTATAAATTCTACTTGGAAAAACTTACTTCTGAACTATAAACTAATAGATTCAAGGGGAGATCATACACTTAGAATGCATGATAATGTATAGATTGGATCATCATATTAAATACTCCAAAAATTCAAAATGTATGGCTATCCTATTAGAATTGGTTCCTGATGATGTTGTTTGCATTCATTTTTTTCATTGATGTTAACATATGTTTCTATGGAGGTAGAACAGACTGGTTATTACTATTGCTTGATGACTGATAGAGGTGTACGAGTATTGTATGATTGATTCAGAATGAGAGAATATGGTGAGGTGTATAGAGATGTGTTTTGATCTTATTCCTAAGGTTTCATGACTTGATATTATCTATTTGATGAGTTACAGATGTTTTAGTGAAGACTCGGTACTGGATGGTGACAGTGATCTTTGATAGAGTGTCTCTGTGTTTTGAGTATAACTTACAAGCGATGTAGATTCAGGTTATGTGAGCTTAAGGGATGGTAGAAGAAATGTTAAGAAATGTTTTTTATGGTTTTCTAGTCATATGACGGTTGGTGATGTAAGTTGTGGCGTGTGTTCTGGAGGAGACCTATTTGGGGCCGACTTTAGAGATGTAGCGTGTATTATGGATTGCGAGCATGGATTACGGATCTTGGATTATATTTGATGAGTTGTAATTGATGTTTACTTGTTATAGGTATCGTGTGTATCTTATCAAGGGGTTAAATAATTTTTTTTATATTGGGAAAGCTTAATTGGCCGACCTAATCAATTATGGTAATACGGTATATATGAGAGATATTTTATTTTGAAAAGATGTATGTATGAAGAGAAGGTGATTTAGATAGAGACAACTAAGTGTGGAAGCTATGAGATTTTTTTTCTTTTGGATGTAGAGTAGAGGTTGTGATTATATTACTTCATTGGAACTGGCCCAACAAAGACATTTGTTATCAGACAGTTCACTAGATTGTATATTTTCTATATAGACTTATATTTTGGATTGTAAGTCTTGAGGGCATCTTTAACCTTCTTTAGGCAGTGTGCCTGGGTAGTGATCCCACTGTTACTCTTGACTCCTAACAGGGTCTATTCTTTAATAGGGATAGTGTACTGTAAAGCATCAATAAGCTCCTAACATGGCTAAATCTTTTAATAGGGATACTATACTTTCATCACATTATTTATGGGTGCTAATTCCCACTGGGGTTTTACCTTGAACAAGGGTTCCTCAACAATAAAGGATTGTGCTATTGTGTTTACATTTACTATGTTATCATTTGGAAGAAAATTTTGTGTATAAAGTTTAATGTTTAATAATCTATGTCACAACTAATTCACCCCCCTCTCAGTTATGTTGTGGATTATTATTTCTAACAATTGGTATCGGAGTTGCTAGTCCTTAGAGAGAAAGTTTAACAACTTGAGTGTTAGAAACACTAAGAGAGGGGGTGAATCAATTTTTTTCAATTATCTTTATTTCAAAAACTTGAAACTTAACTCAAATAGATAACAAATGAGTCATAACACAATAACACATAACACAAGATACGATTACGGGGAAACCTTGATCAGAGAAAAACCTCGGTGGGAATTAGTACCCACAAATGATTGTACTAGTCTTATGAACTTGTTAGAGTTCCTTTGCCCTATTAGGAGCAGTCTTTACAATGCAAGTATAATGACCCTATTAGGATTCTTTACAAAACCCTATTAAAGGTGAATGGCTCACTGCCAGATTTCACTACCCAATAGGATGAAGGCTACAACCTTCAGGTAATAAATATATACTATATCTAAAGGTGAACTGTTGTAATGACACTGTTGTCTGATCAGTTCCTATTATGCGTTGATGCTTTAATCTCTTGAAGACTTCTACTTCATACTAATTTTCTCATATTGATCTTCTGGGTATCTTCTCTGCATATTTTCCACTCTCACACTTAATAAAAAAATGCATGTCAAGTATATATACATGTCTGAATAGACGCGACCAAAAATAAGACCTTAGTCAGCCCAAAAAACAACATACACAATGCTTCCAAATAATTTGGCTTAAGCGTGTTTACATGAGTGTTAAAGACATAATTACAATTATATTACAATAGGTGCATGGCCTTTACAAAATAAAATATTATGCACTAATCCAAAATCTGAGATCGGCCTCATGC
Source organism: Thuja plicata (assembly GCA_018584345.1). Taxonomy (NCBI): domain Eukaryota; kingdom Viridiplantae; phylum Streptophyta; class Pinopsida; order Cupressales; family Cupressaceae; genus Thuja; species Thuja plicata. The sequence goes on along the minus strand of MU228530.1, from coordinate 3,216,849 downwards.
TCTGTATTCTAAACTGCCAGTGGAACTTTAACTTGTAACTTCTCTGTACTGTCATACCATAACATGTGTGTATAGAACAAGCTTAATAACATATCATAAAGCTTAAATATAAAGGTGCATATTATGACTCGATCGTACGCACATGTGCTGGTGCACTAATTAACTGTATATCTCTGTTCTATTCTATTTTCTATACTTAGCCAATTTTATCTTCAAAGTTTACTTGACAAAACTTCATATGACTTTTTTGTCATAATGACAATAAAAAATTAGTTATATACACCCTGAGTGTCAACTTTCCAACAATCTCCCCCTTTTTCATTAATGGCAACAAAGGAATGTGGCCAAGTTACTTAAACTTTGACTTAACAATAAAAACTGTAAGTTTACTATACATCATAACTTTGGCTATATATATTGAAATCCTTTATATACACTACTCCCCCTTTGAAATTAATGACAAAGGTGCCAAAAATGAAAGACCTAAGTACTTACTCCAAGTACACATCTGGGTAAGAAATCTGAAGATTCTTGATCTCTTGCTGCCAGAATGATTTCAGTGCATCAACAGTCTGAAGATGGACGCATAATGCATATGTGAGCTTCTCCATTTTTGTCAGATCCATGTAGGGGCCTTGATCATATGTGACAATGGTTATATCTATCTATTTTATGTTCTCATTCAATATATCTAAGGAGGGAAAAAGTGCATTTCTCAGTTGGGTATACCTGGTCCTTATCTTGTTGATCTCTATCTTGGCTTTTTCAATCTTTTCTATCTGCCCTTGATAGATGTTGTTGCAGATATTGATGTCTTGGGAGGATGTTTCAACTAATGTCCTTATGTTTTCAACCAAGATGTCTGCTTCCTCAATCTTCTTGATGTGCTCAGAAGTGAATTTTCCTCTCTCCATACAGTTGGCTATTACTTTCTTGCCTTTTGCTGCTAACTCTTTCAGAATTGTTTGGACAATTTTCAATGAGTTAAGATCTAATTGGAAGTTCTTTATAAATTCATCCAATCTATCCCTTTTGTACTTCTCCTCTGCATTTTTAGTAGCTAAATCTACTAAACTTGTGAAGTTAGCTTTGAAGCAAGTCAAGATGTTATCAACATCATCAACTGACTGAATATTTTCCTGTTTCTTTTATGTTGGCACTAGGTTATTCAGAATGTTTACTGACTCTAGAAAGAGAGGGTTTCTCATAACTTGTTTCTCTTTGGCTTTCTCCATGGCTAATACACTTATTTTAATCAAGTCTTCTCCCCATGCATCTAGGTTTACTGGGTCAGGGGTCAAACTTGACAACCATGATACTGATGGTTTGATAGATGGAGTGAATATAGCATTTTGACTATCATGGCTAACATCCATATATTCACTTTTCACTAGTATCTCCATAGAGGATGGTTCATTAGGTTCATCCTTTCTCTCTTTATCTTGACCTATTGTTTCTCTTGTAGGAACTTGTTCTTGTTTCAAAGAAGTATTATCAGTGCATACCTTCTCAGCTTCTTTAGTGCTTACAAATGCTTCCTCAAACTTATTTAAGTCATTTTCTAAGGCTGACATGGTGATCTCAACATCATTTATCACAATGGTTTCATCTAAATCTTTGACTATATCAGAGGGTGATGTAGCTTTGGGCACTGAATCTTGTGGACCTTTCATAGGCACATTAAGAATTGCTGGTTCTTTATCTTGTTTGTGGGGGACTGGAGCCACTTTAGCTACAAGCGTCATTGATGGATGCATGTGTCTATCCAAAAACACTTGCTCAAATTCTCTTTCAGTCTTTTTTCCAACCAACTCATACTCTCTGTTCATAATGTGAAGAGTTCTTTTTTTTGGTTCTTAGATGAGGTTTTACCAAATCTAACAGAATTTCCTTCTCATCATGTGAGAAAATAGGGAGAATACTGTCTAATTTTTCTTCTCTAATCCTCAAATCTTCCTCTATTGCTTGCCTTTTCAATAGGTCTAGTATGTTCCATACTTTGTCTCGAATGACTGTCTTGAGTTCCAATAGTGACCTTTTAAACTTGATCATATGAGAGATAATCATAGAATGTATTTCTGATTTATCTATCTCTTGGTACTTGTCATAAACATTTGAAATTGAATCTAGTCTTCCTTCATTAATGATTATGTTCCTTAAGACTGTCAGACTAGGTGTAAATCCTACCTCAGGAGGGGCTTGAGTATTCTTTACTTTGCTCTATTTTGTCCTTGAGGATGGGTGACCTATGGGAACTTTCTTCCTTCTTCTAGTCATCTTGCTTGGTACTGAAGGTGAAGAGGATTCCAGATCAATGGTGGTAGAAGGTGTAGATGTATTCTCATCAAATTTCTTCTTCTTCTTATGGATATCATCTAATTTTTCTATTTTGACTTCAGCTGGAGTTTGCTTGAGTTCTTTTAAAATCTTAGCTTCCCTAGCTTTATCTAGGTCTTCTTGTGTGACCCCATGAACTTCTAGGATGTTAGGTGTAATCCTTGATGCCTTCCTTTTGTTATTTGCACTGTATAAGACAAAATCAACTTGATTTGTCTTCTCTTTGTATGTGCCCCATCTTGGCTCTTTTGTATCTTTAGGTGCAAACAAAAGAACTTATGCATATCCTTCCAACACATGTTCTTTAACTTCATAACCAAGTGGGTGGATCCATTTGGTTCTATTTTTAGAGGTATTTTGGGCCCAAACGGACACTGCCATTGCGTCCAGAAGGCCCAAAAACCCTAGAAACCATATAAAGTTCATCCATTTTGGACACCGGGGCTTCTAGAGAATTTTTTTCGGCCTTCAAGGGCCGTACGGCACAAGAAACGATGCAAAAATCACAAAGTTTTAAAAAAAACGTATTTTTTTTTGCGCAAGCGGGTGCACCACCACCGCGCCGCCCATGCTCCGCTGGGGTTGCGCCTTTTTCATGTCGCGCCACCTGCAGTGGCCCGCGCCGCTCCCCCTGCCGATCTCCACGGCTTCCCTGCCGCCAGCGGCCCCCGCCGCCGCCCCGCAGCGGCCCCACTGCTCTGGCCCACAGCCCGCCGTGGCCCCTGCAACATAGCCGACCCTGCGGCCTCTTCGCGGCCCCCGCCTCTCAGCCGCTCGGCGGCCTATCCCTTCCGTTCTTTGTGCCTCCGCACTGGGCGCCCACCTCCGCCACCACCGCGGCCCCTGTAACACAGCCGCCCCTGCGGCCTCTTCGCGGCCCCCGCCGCTCAACCGCTCGGCGGCCTATCCCTTCCGTTCTCTGTGCCTCCGCGCTGGGCGCCCGCCTCCGCCACCGCCGCCCCAGGTGGTGCCTTTTGCAATAGCCCCCGCAGGACTTTTATGCATAGGTTGCGGTCATATCGGTGACCAGGGGCTGCGGCCCAGCCCCCGGAGCGTGCCATGCACCCGGGGGCTCATTTTTTTAGCCCCTGGGGCTCTTTTGTTGCCTTTTTGGGGGTACTTGGGCTTTTTTCGCTCTACAGGGAGCATATGGGGGTATTTTTCTGACTTCCATATACCGTCGAAAAGCTCTTTCCGAGCACTTTCCGATGGTGGAGGTTAGAGGTTTTGGTTCCACCGTTTCAATAGCAATTTTTGCTATTGAAGTCCGATGTCTCTTTTTGCCTTCCGGGAGCCATATCTGGCTCATCCGGACTCCTTTTTTGGCAAACGAGATATCATCAGAAAGCTGATTCTGTGTACTATTCAGT
>MU228530.1:3182663-3212343 GCA_018584345.1 Thuja plicata | reverse complement strand
AGTTTCCTAGGTTTGGCTTCTCCCTAAGCTTATCTTAAGGGGGGGTGTTAGAGTAATAGTCTATCAGGGTTACTAATTTAAATCATTATGATCTAATTAGTAACTTCCCTATTCACTCTAGTTTGCTGCAGCTAACCTTAGGCAGTTTCTATTTCTTGTAGTTTCCCTTTTAGAGTTTCGGTATTCCTTTATAAGGAATCACCTCTTTGTATTTCATAAGGAGATAGTTTTGTAAATCATTATTGTTGAATATAGAAATCATTTCTGTCAATGTGGTTTTCCTGTCTCTGGCCTATCGGCCGCCATAGCTTTCTAGATCCTTCTCTCTTCTGTCTTCTTCTTCTTTGTAACAGCTTTGCATGCAGGTGTTCTTGGGTAGATTGATGTTCATCAATTCTAACAATCAGTTTCCACCATGAAGCATATGGTGTCCTTGTACTTTTCAACTATCTTCTCTGGTATTCTAAACCTCTTCTACATTTTGATCCTAAATGTTTTGATCTCCATATCCATAGAGTCCTTTACAGTGCTTTCTGATGTAGCCTTTAATGAAATTTGTGACATATTAGGTTTTCTCCTATCTAGGTAAAGATTAGAGACTTTACCAACAATGTGGAAGTATAAGTAGATAATCAAATAGCCAAATCTAAATATTTTACTCCTATCATGCTTGATAGCTCTAATGTTCTAAATTAGTTCTGCACGCAATATCTCACAGAGATTATATTGTGTGTTATCTCCTGTCATCCTTATTATTGTGAGAACAGTAGCTATAGATACACTATTCAATCTTATTGCATGCAAAAACTTGTAACCAAGTACCATGGTGAGGAGTTTGATGTCTTCTTCCACAATGGGATCTGTTAAAAGGGTTTTGCTGACCGGGTCCGCCAACAGTCATAAGTTGTCACCGGGTTCCAGGGATACCGACCAACTCCGCCTATAAAGGTTGTCTGGGAGAATAAATTCCCTGGGTCTTCAAGCACCTGGGTGTCGGGTCACGACGGTGCGGGGCTTGGTTGGGAGAAGTGACTATTTTTGAGGGGGATAGCTGGTTTCTTCAACTCAAAACTTTCAGAGATTCAATGTAGTAAGGTTTCCCCTAACATTCTACACTTAGCAAATAAAGTGAAAAAAGATCCTGCAGGGTTAGAAGTATTTCATGTAACTACAATCATGCTAAAATGTCTGGAACATCAATAATACTCTGATAGACTACACTAAATATCGAAGAAATACATAACCATCAGTTAGCATTATATCAGTAGCGGGAATAAAGAGGTCGTTAATCTACTTTAACATATCAGAGTAGAAGACATAAAGAACATTAAAACATGAAATACCATTAAATCATAAGTAGGAATGCAAACAACATCATTGCCAAGAATTCTTCCTTCTTTATTAATATTCCTTCTAGCAAGCACTGGTGCGTGATACAATGGTGGCTCCAGGGGAGCATCTAACTATTGAGAACAGAACAATGGAGGATTGAGCTATGCAACTTGAAAAAGAGAAATCACTTTGCTATTGCTATGGATAAAAAAATCATCAATTTTGTAGACCCTTGGAAATGGGCCGGTCTGCTTATTTATACAACTCTTTTCTAACCCTAACCCTATTTACATCATGCTCTAATAAAATACAATATTCGAGGGCCGGTACTACCTGCGCCACCCTACAAAAGACTTGGAGATGGAATAGGTCTACCATGTCAGAAGAATAAGATAAGAATATACATCAGAAGAATCGGTCTCGAGAAGAGATCCAGAAAGGAGAAAGAAGAGAGTAGGTCCCCTGGGAACCGAGGCTACATGCCTCATAAATGGGAAATGCGGTGCCCTGTCTCCAATGTGCCAAGTGTACCATTGAGCAGCGCCTCGAGAAGACCACCCTGTCAGAAAACCAACTGCCAAGCTGACGCCCCTTGATGTGGCCAACTACCCTCTGACAGCCTTTATTAACCGCTTTTGAAAGTGACCGGTTAGCCTTGGGGACCAGGACACAGATCAGTTTAAAAAATATAAAATTTTGGATCCGGGACTCCGGGATCTGGGGACTTACGTCCTCAAAAGAATAAATAATACTCAATGTGAGTTTTCCCCGGCCTTCGGAGAAAGCTCAAGGTTGTTTATTGTCATTGAAGGCCTGGAGGAGGTGGGAAATGCCATCTTCATCTACATCTTTTAGACTGGCCCTTCTGTGCTTGGCCACTTCAACTTGTTCCCCTAGGTCTGGAATATTTTCTTTGAACTCATCTGCCATCCTCGCAGTGTCATGACCCTTAAGTATTAGGCTGGTTAATTTCGCCATCTGGGCCCCATCTATCCCCTCCGGGGATTGATACTGGGATTTCATTATCTCATCAAAACTTCTCAAAACTAAATCTTCAGGGGTATATGTATCTGTACTAAGGGGATCAACCCCGGAAGCCTTTATTACAAAAGACTTGTATAAATTAGAAGAATATTTTACGGTATTTATCTTTTCTTGTAAGGACCCTACCAGTTGCTTGGTTACCTCCAATGTGAGGACAAGTCTGGAGTGTTGGGTTCTTACAAAATCAAATGATTCCTCACCCAGAATTTTGGATTCAGAAACTATATCTTCTCCCAAGGTGAGGAGCTCTTCGAGTTCTACCTTCCACTCTTGGTAATTTTTGGTGTCACTCTCCCACTGCTCAATAAGCACTTTCGCCTGATGAATGACTTGTCGGGCCATGTATAAATCTGGGAGGGTGGACACCAGGAAACGCCGGGTGTTTCCTATCTGTAGGGTGACCCACTCGTCCATAGCTTGGGCCTTCTTTTTCATTACTCATAGGGAGTCTATGTCACTCTGCGGTAATTCTCCTAATGTGGAGGTCTCTGGAGGAGTGGCATTGATGGGTCAGGCCAGCTCAGTAAGCAACCCCATAAGGTTTGCATTCTTTTCTTTCTCAGCCTTGAGCCTCTGGGCCTCCTTTTCATATCAAGCTTCTACTGCCCTCACTGCCTCCTTTAGCAAGTCTACCTCACCTTGCTTTCCCCTCTTGCCTAGGGATACCTCCGCAACACTGTAATCTGTGGGGTCTATGGTTGCTTCATCGGCGTCTGGGGGAGGAGTTGCCACAATGGCAACTGTTTCTCCGCCCAGCCCAGTTCAAAGAGCGTGAACTGTCTAGGCTTTCTTTACCTTTGGCGAGGCCTGATCTTGGGCCATCATTTTGGCCAGGGAGAGAGGAATCACCAGAGTGGACTGAGCTTTTCTCTTCCTGCTTTCTACCAGCCACTGCGGTGGGAGAGGTGGCCTTCCTGCCAGAATTTGTCCCCCTGATTCTTTCCCAGTGTCTAGTGGCTATTGTTCCTTTTCAAAGTGGACCTCATCCGTCCCTCTCCCTGCCTCAACTTCTTCTGTAGCAACCTCCCTTTTAATCTCCATCTCCTCAGTCTTGTCATATACATCCATCATTAGGTCTGGACCTTGGTAGGCTTCCTTGGGGATTTCTTCTTCTAGCTGCTCCTCTTGTTGCTGCTTTTCTTGTTGTTGTTCTTCTGCCAGGGCTTCTTCTTTTGGCGGTACTTCTTTTGGCAGTAGGGGAGGCGTCGGGCCAAGATTCAAAGTCTGGGCCACTGTGATCACCTGCCCAAAGGTTGATCCTGGGAGTGGCCCTTGAAAGATGGCAGCTGGGGTAACGGTTATTTCCGAAGGTCTGGGTCTCCTAGCCGATGCCATTTGTTTACTTGGTTTTTGTTGGTCCACTCCCAGACCTTGCATTTCTTGAGCCCTGGAGATAATCTCCAGTTTTGGCTCCTTTTCTTCTGCCTGCTGCTCTTGTTCCATAGCTTCTTGTTCTGTCCCCAAGATTTTTGCCCCTCCTTGTGTATCATCCCCCTGTAAGTTCCCAAACTCATCGGCCGCAAACACATCAAATTCTTCTTCTGGAGGGGGACTGGTCAGGACCTCTACATGCTCTGTTTCTTTCTCCAGCTCCGGGGAACTGAAAGAGAGAATCTCCACTTCTCGAGGGAGGGATGCCTCCGGTGTTGGTTCTGCCTTGGGCTGTTTGATGTGTTTCCTCTTCCTTCAGGTAACCAGAGGAGGTCCCGCATCTCTTATTGCTGCTGCTTCCAGTGGATCCACCCCCATCACCTTAACCATTAAGGCTGCCAATGACAGGGAGGAAGGAGGACGAAGTGGCCTGGTCATTAGTGGTGGGGTGGCCAGCTTCGTTATTAACTGCTCCCTCATTTGTTGGGAGGCTCCCACCGATTGTTTTATTTTCTCGGTGATGGGAACTTCTTGTGCAAAAGGGGTTGTAGCTATTCTCTTTCCTTTGTTCGCACCCTGCGAAGAAGTCCCGGACCCCAAGGTCAATCTTGGTATTGGTGGAGTTATCTTTGGCGCCGGCTGGGCTGCTCGGTGGGTACTCCCGGGGCACACCTTTTTGAAGTAAGCGTGGCTTTGCTCTACTACTTCTTGGGTAATGTCTTCAATCGTGGGCTCCTCCTGGGTGGCCCAGTTTACTGGTGGGAGGGCCTTTTTGTCGATCCCCTTCTCCTTGTACTCGGGATCTTTAGTGGGGGCGGCGTCTGAGAAGTCCACTGGGAACTTCCAGAGCTTCAACTTCTGCATCATTCTGGTTGTCATTCTGACATAGTTCCTACTCCGCACCTCCATGTCATCTTGGAAATCTACCCAGAAGTCCTCCATATGTATACGATGGGGCTCCAAAGCCTGAGGCATTGCCACTGCAATTTTTCCATGCGGATCAAAATTTTTCTGCGCTAGATAAAACTCTTGTAAGTTATAACTTTTCAGCTCATTATCTGCCTCCTTTGCAGTGGCCAGACTGCATGTTTAGTTCCTGTAGGTAATTGGGAACGGGATGTTGGGGACCTTCTTGAGGGCAAAGAAGGCATGTACCTCCATTATTTGCCTGCAATATTCCAGCAGCACGATCTTGTCCCCACAATACTTGGGCAACAAGTAGGGTTTCCCAGAGAAGTCGGCGACCCTGATGTATGTATGCTGTTAGAACTGAATATAGTAGTGTCCATAACTATGGACTAACTTCATCGCCTCAGTAGATAGGCAGTATTCGGCATCCCGGGTGGGTGTAAGCAGATGGTAGTAAATGAACGCGTCGTTTACCTGGCAGAAACTTGGGAAGCTGGCCTCCCATTGAATCTATGGGAAATGGTCCCACGGTGCTTTTTGTCTCAGGCCAATCCCGAGCACGGCGTCTGTAAGTAGGCCATTGGAATGGGGCCTCTGTTGCGCCAGGGCCCAGAAAACATAAGAAGACATAAAGAACTTCTTCTTTCAGTTCAACTGCTGGAACTGGGAGTCGACATGGTTGGAGATTATTGTCGCCCAGTCAAAGAATTCTCCCTTGGTGGAGATGCCGAGGAGGAAATAGTACATCCATTTGGCAAACTCCTGGGTGGAGGGTTGCCCAAAGACCCGGGCTAATGCTATCATCCCCATTTAGATACTCCCCTTGAATTCAGAGTAGGGAATCTCTATCTTCATCCTCTTCGGGGCCTTGAGCCAGTGGGTATTCATGTATACCCAGGCAACATCCTCCAGTTGTGTGAACTGGGTCAAGGCATCGGTCCTTGTAACCACCATAGCCCTGTCAAATTGTGGGATACCCAGGCTTGCCTAGAATGTGACTGGGTCGAGGGACACCAGTGGAGTGGGGTATCCTGTGGGTTCTACAGCTGCGAGCATGATGGCCCAAAAAGAAGAGTTGTAGTTGCTTGCCAATGTTAGAATAAGCTCTAGAGATTGCACGAAGCATGGGCAGCAGGCTGCCCAGAGGATTCTGGATCCCCCGATGTTGATCGCTAGCTGGTCTCCAGCCTGTTGTTGGATGTGCATTACCTTAACCAAGGCCTGCATTTCTGCCTAAGTACCGACATTGGTGTCGGTCATCAGTTTTACCTTGGACTCAATCTTTGAGCCCACAATGGCATTATCTTGTACAAACTTCATGGTGAGGGGAAGCTTTTCTAGGGCCCTTTCTATCTTGGATTTTACGATGGCCCTAGTCTCTGTTGCGGTTGGTAGTTCTGGGCTTCTTGGCGGAGATGACGTAGGTAGATGCTTCAGACATGTTTGGAAGATGAACTCCATGAACCTGCAAGGCAAAGCGACCGTCAGAACATGTTTATCAAAATAATCATTCCGGGGTTTGGAGATCTTACCACCGTGGTGTTTGCTTTCCTAAAAAGTTAGTATCATGCAAATCTAACCAAAAAAGAAAAATATATCGTAAACTTAAAACCTTCCTTACACATCTGGGTTCGGGGGTTTTTATCATACTTGGCAAGGACATAGGACGGATGGTGGTAAGAGGTCCAAGGCCTAAAGAAATGATCGTTAGCAAGGATGTATGAAAAGGAAAGTTGTCGAACCCACGTGGGTGCCACATGCGTTAGCATTAAATGGATGTGATGGCGATGACGACGGAGCCAACTGTCCGAATGCACAAAAAGGGAAAGCCACTTAGCTAGAATTGATTGCACACATGGGATGTAAATGAGGTTCTGATAGACTTTATGGAGGAGAGAGAAAACCACCTGTTTGAAACCTGCCGAGAGCCGAGTTTCAAACATGTGGTTTTCTGCCCCAAAGCAAGTTCGAAGGCAAAAAACTAGAATCAAAGGTGACTCAACCAGCTTATCAAGCCACCAGGAAGCATATACACAGATCCAAAGGATATATACATAGAAATGAGGAGATATACAAAGAATTTATTACATCTATATACATATATACATGAATATACAATGCAGGACGACGCCCGCGGGGAAAACTAGACAAGGCAAAAATAGACATATATGCAATTATTTACACTATTTACACAAATAACTCTTGCACAGAGGGTGGACAACCCTCTGGCAGAGCTGACCCACCAACGGGCGGCAAAACCAGAAACAAAGAACCAGATGAAGCGGGAAACAAAACAAAGCAAGACAAGCTGAAAACTAGACAAAACCAAAGAAAAGCCAGAGAGCGGAAGCAAAAATAGAGAGGAGGGAAAGTAGAAACACCAACCTAAGAATGCAGAGGATGGAGGAAAGGGAGGATTTACCATAGGAGCTCTGAAATAGCTCAAGTTATCTGACAGTCAGAGTCACCACCATGAAGCATTTGTATTTTCCTGAGAACGACTGAAAATTGTTAAGCGTTGATTATCATAAACTTTCTGCAAATGATCTGTTAATCGCTTTGAAATCGCTCTTAGTGCTCGAAGCTTTTAATCATGGTAAATGTGAAAGTGACAGATAAGTCCTATTTATACCTGTAGTAAAAGGTAATCCTCCTCCTTCTGACAATCTCAGGTCAGGCAAAACTTTCAGACTCTGGGCCCGAGGATTCCTTGCGATGCTAATTTTAAGAACATCATGGCGAAGAATCCCAGAGTCTGGAATCTGGTTCCCACCGAAAGACAACCTCTGGGACTAGAGTCCCGGAGATGAAAACCAAACAAACAAAACAGCACGCCGGGGAAGGAAACCCCAGAGAAAGAAAACAAAAGGGAAAGAAAGACAAGGTAAAGCCGCAAGCAAAAGCAAACAAAAGCAAAAAAAGGGGGACCCAACATTTTGCACACAAAATATAGGGACGGGGATGCAGGGCATAAAAAATGGTGACTATCTGGGACAAATGCCTCTGCGCATTTGAGAATTATAGAATCTTTGGTTAGCAGAACCAGAATAAGACGCCTCCCGAAGTGTTTGACAAGCAGAGAGAAACATATCTGAGTGAATCCAACCACACAGGAGTTAGTCCGTAGTCTTTCATCAATGGTGTAGTGTGTGATTTGGAAGGAAATCAAGCCGATGACCGCTGGGAGGAATAGAGAAGCGGCACTAATTACATCGAACCAGTCATCAATTTTCTCACTTCCCCCAGAGACCAAAGTTTCATCATGCTTTTCCTCTTTTGTTGTTTTGTTTGTTTCTAGGTGGGGAAGGCGGTACTTCTTTCACCATTAAGCTTAAGCTTAGATAATTTTAATGGTGGTATTTCTTTCACCTGTCCACCTATATTTGGATGTTTTGAAGAGAGGATGAAACTCTGGACCCAGGGAGAATTTCTTGAGATTTTCAGACGTGGGTCAACCAATTAGTACAGCCAATCTACCCCCAGTGTGTCTGATTACTTGTTCCTTATACCATTTGTGTTCACTGATTGCCAGACCCCTGGAAACAACACCAAATGGAGATTGCTCAAAATGTGCAGTAACCTGTAAAACGATCCTGGAGACTGGGCTGACTGCACCGTGCTAAAGATAGATTCTGGAATTCACCATGTCATAGACATCATACCGGAAGTCAGAGTTATGTGAAGCATTTCGATTCCTGCAAGACAGGGCAAAACCTTGGGACCAAAAGAAAACCAAAAATAAAAACAAAAATAGCCAAAGAGGACTATCCCGCAGGACAGCTGACAAGACTATTTACAAGACGGGGTACCTCGCAATGAGGCACCTGGAAGAGATATTTACAAGCGGAAGGCTTTACATATAATACAATTTTGAACAAACTTACCCTACTTGAAGTAGTGTTTGAGAAACTGTCCATTGACGGGCAATGCGACAGGTTCCCCAGTCAGAGTATTGAGGCGGTAAGTATTTTCCCCACAGATTTCTGAGAGCAAGTATGGTCTGAGCTAGAGCCGCTGGAACTTGGTATGCTTTCCTTTCTTTTCTTGGGCCTTGTCCCACAACAGGACCAGATCTGAGATTTGAAAAGCCTTATATTGGGCTCTTCTGTCAAACCATCATTTTACCACTGCTTGATCACGCGTGAAATGTTCAAGGGTTGTGTCTCACTGTTCTTCCATTCACACCAGATTCAAGAGTAGAACCTCCACGATGTTGTCACTATCGTTAAATTCCTGCATAAATTATAAAACTAGGATCTGTAAGTTGACTGGGAATATAGAGTTCTGACCATAAACCAGGTGGAATGGGGATGTTCCCAGGGCGGCCTTAATACAAATGCGATCTGCCCATAGGGTGAATTTTAACTTTTGATGCCAATCCTGGGGATTGTGTTCTAACAGATGTCTGATCACTTCAAGTAGATTTTTGTTTGTAGATTCAGCAACACCATTTCCCTGGGGGTAATAGTTGCTAGAAAACTTCAGAGTGATCTTCTGATTGTAGGTCCATTCGAGTAACTGCACCGAAGAAAATGCTAGACCATTGTCACATACCAAAGCAAAGGGCATTCCAAACCTTGTGATGATGTTTTCTTCCAAGAACTTGATAACTACGTCCATCATGTTGTTTTTGCAAGGTTTAGCCTCAGACCACCGAGTGCAGTAATCAATAGCAGTAAGGATGTATCAGTGGTTGGTAGATGAGTTGGGGTTGATTTCTCCGATGAAGTCAAATTCCCACTGGGAAAAGGGTCTAGCCTCGTAGACTAGTTGTAAAGGCATAGTCGGGTTACGCTCACGATGTGCTGTAGTCTGACAAGTATGGCATTTCCTAACATGAGCATAAACATCCTTGAATATACATGGCCAATAGTATCCGGCCTGAAGGATCTGATGGGCAGTGGCATTGGTTGAGTCATGCCCGGTTCCAAACTGTCCATGGAATTCATCAATCACTTTCACAACTTGGTCTCTGTCGATGCACCGGAGGTACACTCCCTCGTAGTTTCTGTGGTAAAGTGAAATTTTTTTTATCATGAAGTGGGTGCTTTTCATCTGTAGGGCGCGGTTTTTGTGGGAAGGTATCCCCTCTGGGCATTTATTTTTTAGCAGCAAGTATACCAAATCGGTGTACCACAGATCTTGGGTAATGGACTCCACCATGTAAGTCTGACATTCTATGCGGGGAGTCTCTTCTGCCATCGCTCGACTTAGTCCCTGACCCTGGACTATCTTCATGGGCTTCATTTCTAAGTCACATTCCTAGAGGATGGCCATCCATTTCCCCTGTCTCTCACCCAATTCACTCTGCATCAGCAGAGACTTGACGGCCTGGTCCAGAATGATAGCATGTACTTTGCTCCGGAGAATATAATGCCAGAATTTCTTCACGGCGTGAACTAGAGAAAAGGCCTATTTTTCTAGTGATGAATACCAGACTTCGGCATTTTTGAAGGGGGAACTCATAAAAGCTATTGGTCGTTCCTCCCCTTCGACCTTTTGGGTCAACACTGCCGCAGCAGAATGCGGCGAATATAACGAGTAAATATAAAACGAAAGGGAATAGTCCAGACTAGCCAAGACAGGTGCTTCCGTTATTGTTTGTTTGATTTGGGCGAACACCTACTTTACTTTAGGAATCCACTCAATCTTAGCATCTTTCTTCATCATCTCATTAAGTGGTTTAACTATTTCTGTGAATCCCGTGATGAATCGTCACACGAAGTTGATTTTTCTGAAGAAGGACCGCATTTCTTTCTTGCTGCCAGGCATTTGTAATTTTAGCAACACTTCGACTCTATCAGGGTCTATGGATATAACCCTCTCAGAGATAATATTCCCAAGCAACTTCCCCTCGGTGACCCTGAATATGCACTTTTTGGGGTTGAGGGATATTCCATACCGGCAACATCTCTCGCAGATCTGGGCGAGGTGGGCGGGATGATCACGCCTGTCCCAGGAAAAGATGGTCAAATCATCCATGTAGATGATTATACACTGATTCACAAGGCCCTCGAACACAATGTCCACGGCCTTCTGAAATGTAGCCCCTGTGTTGATCAGACCGAAGGGCATTCTCCTGTACGCAAACGTTCCCCACTTGGTGGTAAACACTATTTTCTCTTTGTCTTCATACTTGACCATGACCTGATTGTATCCCGAGTATCCATCCAAGAAAGTCATCATCTGGGATCCATTCACTATCTGCAACACCTCATCCAACGAGGGGAGAGGGTGATTATATTTCTTGGAGGCCTTGTTCAAATTTTGAAAATCCACGCAAAGGCAGATCTCACTATTTTTCTTCCTTATAGGGACCAGGTTGGCAACCCACGTAGTGTGCCGGATTGGGAAGATTATCTGAGCCGACAGCAATTTTTCTACCTCTTGACAAATCAGAGGCTTTATCAGGGGGTTGAGTGGTCTTTGCTTTTGCTGAAAGGGCTCAGCATCAGGTTTCAGAGGAATAGTATGGGTCATGATGGATGTGTCATATGTTTTTAGGTCTTCATACCCCCAGGCAATTACGTCGATGTATTCTCAGAGAACCGCGAGAATCTTTTCCTTTTCCTCAGGGGAACATGAGGTACCAATGTGAATAATCTTTTCTTCACCAGGCTGGCCGATGTTAACTTTTTCAAACTTTCCTCCCTCAGAGGAGGATGACACCTTCTCACGGCCCTGAGGGTCCGAGTCAAAGATTAGTTCTAGTGCAACCATCCCCTTTGGGATGGTATTAGTGGGTAAGTCCATGATCCCATTGTCTTCATCACCCTGCCCAGTATCGTCATGGTCTCGTTCCTCCACTATCTGATCTTCAAAAATGCCAACCTTCACCATGAAGGCCAGGATATGTTGATCGTCTTTGAAAACCTGAAAGTGGGTGACATTGTCTGGGATGGAGGGGGTGGGGACCATCTCAACTAAAAATCTCCAGAGTCGTGAGCCGGCCATCGACTCAAGTGTGCTGGCAGAAATGGCGAGGGCATCCAGGACATAGTTTCCTTTCCAGGGAATGAGGTCAATGCCAAAGGCATCAAAATCTTTGATAAGGCTCCAAGCCCGGTTGCGGTATGTGGCCAGCCTTTTGTCGTGACATGTGTATTAACTCCGAACTTGTTTAACAATCAACTCTGAATCACCCAGAGCCCGGAGGCGGGTGATACCTTTCCTTAATGCAAATAAGAGTCCAAAGACCAAAGCCTTGTACTCCATGACATTGTTTGTACAGTTAAACTACAGCCTGTAGGACGCGAGGAAGGACTTCCCTCACAGGTTGATTAGAATTCCTCACAGGTTGATTAGTTCCACCCCTGCCCCACAGCCCTGTTTGGATCGGGACCCATCAAACTTAAGGTTCCATAAGTCATTGTTTGTAATCTGGGGCTGGGGAGAGGGAGTAGTCTTCTTTGGATTATTGATGGGAGACTTAGGGATCCCTTCCCGGACTACTGGCGTAAATGTAGAATTTTCCTCTGGAGGCGTTTGGATTTGGGATTCCCGGTGAGATGGTACCAAAGGAGCGCATCCCATAGGAGTGCTGGGTCCCGGGGAATTAGTTATATGTTTATTTCAGAATGCATCAAGTTGTCGAGTAGCGATTGAGAGACATGGCTTACGCTCATGTTCTAAATGTTTTTGGTAGTGCACTCGGCACCAAGTGCCAGACAGGAGTGTGGCAAGGGTTGCTGTGGAGCCTTGAGAGTCAACTTCCATTCTCACTTTTTCTTCTAAGTCCTATGCTCTTTGCAGCATGATGGGATCCTCTCCAGGGATGACATCGAATGTTAAGATTTCAAGAGGTCGGTACACCCCTAGAGAAGTCTTGAAGAAAAGGACTTCATTGACCCTCCCAACCTCGGTAAGGGTCTGTTTCATCCGAGGCTCACTTTTGACCTGGATCTTGTTTGATTCTCCTTCCCATGGAAGCCATAAATGGGTGAAGTTGGTCAAAAAGGATCCATTCAAGGACTTAGACCAATTCTGACTTAGTAACATCCTGTAGGTCTTTGGGATGTCCACCACTTGGATGTCAATGATACTGGCTATCCTGGGGTCCTAGATGATTTGTATTCAGACGTTCTTCAATTCCCCTACCATTTTTATGGTAGTCTTATCCAGCCTGATCACTACACCATTAGATGGGGTGGGGTAGAATCTGAGCTTCTGACAAATAGACAAGGGCTCTGGAGGGGTAGCATCGTGTGACTGTTGCCTTTCCAGTTGGGAGATCATGACGACCTTCTCCAAAGTGGCACAATTCACCTCATTGTGCGAACCCATATTGTGTAGTCTACACAAGTTAGTCATGGGCTGGAAGTCTATGACTGGTGTAAAGTGTGATGGTCCAGCGCCATTCTAGTTGGCATTTTGGTTCGGAGGTGGGCCTCTGGTGTTCGCATTATTATTGCATTGTTGTTGATTGGGCCTAAACCTTTTGTTGAAGTTTCTTCCTCCAGCATTTTTGTTTCATTGGCTGGAGAAAATATTTCCCCTCTAGGAATTTGAATTTTGGGGTGCGTAGGACCCCACCTTCAATTGGCCCATGTCCATAGTCAAGGTGGACAACATTCGCCAGAGGGATTCGACCTCGGTAGTCAACTAAGTTTTAGCGTCACAATGTGATGGTTGCGGTTGTTGTGGGCTTCCCGGGAAGGCAACAAGATTAGCCAGAGTCAAGGGTGGCAATCCCCCAACCATGGACGACTGGAAGAAGGGCACTCCGGATGATTGTGTCTGAGTCTGTTGTGTCTGCTGCGGCTGATTCCAAGGGAAGACTTCCAGACTCGGTTTCATCTGGGTCTGGGCTAGGTAAACATATCTCGCCTGTTGGTCTATCAAGGGTGGCGGAGGATTCATCGCCATTGAGGGGGCACCTATTGCCAGATTGGGGTTGTATCCCCTGGCATATGCAGTTCCGTCGGGGATCATGTTGAAAGGCGTGCTCTGCCCAATCCCACCCAGGGATTTGTTGAGACCACAGGATAGTTCTAGGGCTAGGTTGTAGAATTTTTCCAAGGTATCCCGGTCACCCACGGTGGTTGTTCTCCAAAGGAGAGTGGCAATGAAGGGGTCCATCACGTTAAGATAGGTCTATATGGTTACCTCTAGAGATGGAATAAATGGGCCTGTGCACTGTTTTAGGGTGCACTGGAACCTATGATTGAATGCTGCGAGAGGTTCATTGGGTTCCTTCCTGATGGAGATGAACTGGCTATGGGACCAAGCTGGGTCCACATGCACGCGAAAGGTAGCCAGGAAGGCGTCCTCCATGTCCTGCCAACTGTTTATGGAGTTGGCAGGAAGGTTAAGCTACCAGTTCAACTCGCCTTGCCTTAAAGACAAGGGAAACATCTGAGTCACAACATCTTCATGTTGGATCCGGTGTCAGTTCATGGCATCTTTGTATGCCTGTAAGTGTTCTTCCATAGTTCGTGAGCCTAAGTGCTCATATCATGGGAAAATCTTCTCCAGGTGAGAGGGTAAGTCATTGATTGCACCCAGAAAAGTTCTCATTGGGGACCCGGTGTTTCCGAAGTACGTAGCCATTGGAGGACTTATATATTGGGTAGTTTGGGCACTGGTTCTCAGAATTATCTGAGAAGTTTGGGTATTCTGAGGTATGGTAGATCCCCAGACAATAGTGGATGGTGTGATTTTTGAGGTCCGTTTCTTTCGAGCAAGAGGCTCGAGTTTGACAAACCTTCCGGGATTCAGGGTAGACCTAAGGACTCTTTCAAATTTAGCTGGGGAAAAAGATCCAATCCCATTGTAGGCTTTCCTTTTACAACTATAACTCAGGGAACCCTCTAGAGGTGTAAAATCAGAATCTTGAGAAGGGGATGAGTTCATACCCTCCTTCTAGCGCCAGTTTATGTTGACGGGGTTTTGTTGACCGGGTCTGCCAACAGTCATAAGTTGTCACCGGGTTCCAGGGATACCAGCCAACTCCGCCTATAAAGGTTTTCTGGGAGAATAAATTCCCCGGGCCTTCAAGCACCTGGGTGTTGGGTCATGACGGTGTGGGGCTTGGTTGGGAGAAGTGACTATTTTTGAGGCGGATAGATGGTTTCTTCAACTCAAAACTTCTGGAGATTCAATGTAGTAAGGTTTCCCCTAGCATTCTACACTTAGCAAATAAAGCAAAAAAAGATCCTACAGAGTTAGAAGCATTTCATCTAACTACAATCATGTTGAAATGTCCGGAACATCGATAATACTCTGATAGACTACACTAAATACTGAAGAAATACATAACCATCAGTTAGCATTATATCAGTAGCGGGAATAAAGAGGTCGTTAATCTACTTTAACATATCAGAGTAGAAGACATAAAGAATATTAAAACATGAAATACCATTAACTCAGAAGCAGGAATGCCAACAACATCATTGCCGAGAATTCTTTCTTCTTTATTAATATTCCTTCCAGCAAGCACTGGTGCGTGATACAATGGTGGCTCCAGGGGAGCATCTAACTATTTAGAACAGAACAATGGAGTATTGAGCTCTGCAACTTGAAAAAGAGAAATCACTTTGCTATTGCTATGGACAACAAAATCATCAATTTTGTCAACCCTTGAAAATGGGCCGGTCTGCTTATTTATACTACTCTTTTCTAACCCTAACCCTATTTACATCATGCTCTAATAAAATATAATATCTAGGGGTCGGTACTACCTGCGCCACCCTACAAAAGACCTGGAGATGGAATAGGTCTGCCATGTCAGAAGAATAAGATAATTATATACATCGGAAGAATCGGTCTCAAGAAAAGAGCCAGAAAGGAGAAAGAAGAGAGTAGGTCCCCCGAGAACCGAGGCTACATGCCTCATAAATGGGAAATGCGGTGCCCTATCTCCAATGTGCCAGGTGTACCATTGAGCGACGCCTCGAGAAGACCACCCTGTCAGAAAACCAACTGCCAAGCTGACGCCCCTTGATGTGGCCAACTACCCTTTGACAGCCTTTATTAACCACTTTTGAAAGTGACCGGTCGGCCTTGGGGACCGGGACACAGATCACTTTAAAGAATACAAAATTTTGGATCTGGGACTCCAAAATCTAGGGACTTACGTCCTCAAAAGAATAAAGAATACTCAATGTGAGTTTTCCCCGGCCTCTGGAGAAAGCTCAAGGTTGTTTATTGTCATTGAAGGCCTGGAGGAGGCAGGAAATGTTGTCTTCATCTACATCTTTTAGGCTGGCCCTTCTGTGCTTGGCCACTTCAACTTGTTCCCCCAGGTCTGGAACATTTTCTTTGAACTCATCTTCCATCCTCGCAGCGTCATGACACTTAAGTATTAGGCTGGTTAATTTCACCATCTGGGCCCCATTTATCCCCTCCGGGGATTGATATCGAGATTTTATTATCTCATCAAAACTTCCCAAAACTGAATCTTCGGGGGTATATGTATTTGTACTTAGGGGATCAACCCCGGAAGCCTTTATTACAAAAGACTTGTATAAATTAGAAGAATATTTTACGGTATTTACCTTTTCTTGTAAGGACCCTACCAGTTGCTTGGTTACCTCCAATGTGAGGTCAAGTCTAGAGTTCTGGGTTCTTACAAAATCAAATGATTCCTCACCCAGAATTCTGGATTTAGAAACTATATCTTCACCCAAGGTGAGGATCTCTTCAAGTTCTACCTTCCACGCTTGGTAATTTTCGGTGTCACTCTCCCACTGCTTAATAAGTGCTTCCACCTGATGAATGACTTGTCGGGCCATGTATAGATCTGGGAGGGTGGACACCAAGAAACGCCGGGTGTTTCCTATCTGCAGGGCGACCCACTCATCCACAGCTTGGGCCTTCTTTTTCATTACTCGCAGGGAGTCTATGTTACTCTGCGGTAATTCTCCTGATGTGGAGGTCTCTGGAGGAGCGGCATTGATGGGTCAGGCCAGCTCAGTAAGCAACCCCATAAGTTTTGCATTCTTTTCTTTCTTAGCCTTGAGCCTCTGGGCCTCCTTTTCATATCAGGATTCTATTGCCCTCGCTGCCTCCTTTAGCAAGTCTACCTCACCTTGCTTTCCCCTCTTTCCTAGGGATACCTCTGCAACACTATAATCTGTGGGGTCCGCGATTGCTTCGTTAGCATCTAGGAGAGGAGTTGCCACAACGGTAACTATTTCTCCACCCGGCCCAGTTCAAAGAGCGTGAACTGTCTGGGCTTTCTTTGCCTTTGGCGGGACCTAAGCTTGGGCCATCATTTCGGCCAGGGAGAGAGGAATCGCCGGAGTAGACTGAGCTTTTCTCTTCTTGCTTTCTACCAGCCACTACAGTGGGAGAGGTGGCCTTCCTACTAGAATTTGTCCCCCTGATTCTTTCCCAGTGTCTGGTGGCTGTTGCTCCATTTCAACGTGGACCTCATCCATCCCTCTCCCTGCCTCAACTTCTTCCACAGCAACCTCTCTTTCAATCTCCATCTCCTCAGCCTTGTCCTGTACGTCCATCATTGGGTCCAGTCCTTGCTAGGCTTCCTTGGGGATTTCTTCTTCTAGCTTCTCTTCTTGCTGCTGCTTTTCTTGTTGTCCTTCTTCTACAAGGGCTTCTTCTTCCGACGGCACTTATTTTGGCAGTAGGGGAGGCGTTGGGCCAAGATTCAAAGTCTGGGCCGCTGTGATCACCTGCCCAAAGGTTGATCCCGGGAGTGGCCCTTGGAAGATGGCGGCTGGGGTAACGGTTATTCTCGAAGGTCCGGGTTCCCTAGTCGATGCCATTTGTTCACTTGGTTTTTTTTGGTCCACTCTCGGACCTTGCATTTCTTGAGCCCCGGAGATAATCTCTGGTTTTGGCTCCTTTTCTTCTGCCTGCTTCTCTTGTTTCGCAGCTTCTTATTCTATCCCCAGGATTTCTGCCCCTCCTTGTGTATCGTCCCCCTGTAAGTTCCCGAAATCATCGGCCGCAAACACATCAAATTCTTCTTTCAGAGGGCGACTGGCCGGGACCTCTACATGCTCTGTTTCTTTCTCTGGCTTTGAGGAACTGGAAGAGAGAATCTCCACTTCTCGGGGGAGGGATGCCTCCGGCGTTGGTTCTGCCTTGGGTTGTTTGATGTGTTTCCTCTTCCTTCGGGTAAACAGAGGAGGTCCCGCATCTCTTATTGCTGCTGCTTCTAGCGGATCCACCCCCGTCGCCTTGACCATTAAGGCTTCCAATGACGGGGAGGAAGGAGGACGAAGTGGCCCGGTCATTAGTGGTGGGGTGGCCAGCTTCGTTATTAACTGCTCCCTCATTTGTTGGGAGGCTGCCACCGATTGTTTTATTTTCTTGGTGATGGGGACTTCTTGCATGGAAGGGGTTGTAGCTATTCTCTTTCCTTTGTCCGCACCCTACGAAGAAGTCCTGACCCCTGGGGTCAATCTTGGTATTGGTGGAGTTATCTTTGGCGCCGGCTGGGCTTCTCGACGGGTACTCCCGAGGCACACCTTTTTGAAGTATGTGTGGCTTCGCTCTACTACTTCCCAACTAAAGTCTTCAATCATGGGCTCCTCCTGGGCGGCCCAGTTTACCGGTGGGAGGGCCTTTTTGTCGATCCCCTTCTCCTTGTACTGGGGATCTTCAGTGGGGGCAGTGTCTGAGAAGTCCGCTGGGAACTTTCAGAGCTTCAACTTATGCATCATTCTGGCTGTCATTATGACATAGTGCTTGCTCTGCACCTCCATGTCATCTTGGCAATCTATCCAGAAGTCCTCCATATGTATATGATGGGGCTCCAAAGCCCGGGGCATTGTCGCTGCAATTTTGCCATGCGGATCAAAATTTTTCTGCACTAGATAAAACTCTTGTAAGTTATAACTTTTCAGCTCATTATCTACCTCCTTTGCAACGGCTAGACTGCATGTGTAGTTCCTGCAGGTAATTGGGAATAGGACATTGGGGACCTTCTTGAGGGAAAAGAAGGCATGTACCTCCATTATTTGCCTGCAATATTCCAGCAGCATGATCTTGTCCCCATAATGCTTGGGCAACAAGTAGGGTTTCCCAGAGAAGCCGGCAACCCTGATGTATGTATGCTACTGGAACTGAATATAGTAGTGTCCGTAACTACAGACTAACTTCATCGCCTCAGTAGACAGGCGGTATCCGGCATCCCGGGTGGGTGTAAGCAGATGGTAGTAAACGAACGCGTCGTTTACCCGGCAGAAACTGGGGAAGCTGGCCTCCCATTGAATCTGTGAGAAATGGTCCCATGGTGCTTTTTGTCCCGGGCCAATCTCGAGCATGCCATCTATAAGTAGGCCATTGGAATGGGGCCTCTGCTATGCCAGGGCCCAGAAAACATAAGAAGACATAAAGAACTTCTTCTTCCAGTTCAACTGCTGGAACTGGGAGTCGACATGGTTGGAGATTATTGTCGCCCAGTCAAAGAATTCTCCCTTGGTGGAGATGCCAAGGAGGAAATAGTACATCCATTTGGCTAACTCCTGGGCGAAGGGTTGCCCAAAGACCCAGGCTAATGCTATCATCCCCATTTGGATTCTCTCCTTGAATTCAGAGCGGGGAATCTCTATCTTCATCCTCTTCAAGTCCCTCTTCGGGGCCTTGAGCCAGTGGGTATTCATGTATACCCGGGCAGCATCCTCCAGTTGTGTGAACTGGGTCAAGGCATCGGTCCTTGTAACCACCATAGCCCTGTCAAATTGTGGGATACCCAGTCTTGCCTAGAATGTGACTGGGTCGAGGGACACCAGTGGAGTGGGGTATCCTGTGGGTTCTGTAGCTGTGAGCATGACGGCCCGAACATAGGAGTTATAGTTGCTCGCCAATGTTAGAATAAGCTCCAGAGATTGTACAGAGCATGGGAAGCAGGCCGCCCAGAGGATTTCGGAGCCCCCGATGTTGATCGCTAGCTGGTCTCCAGCCTGTCGCTGGATGTGCATTACCTTAACCAAGGCCTGCATTTCTTCCCAAGTCCCGACATTGGTGTCGGTCATTAGTTTTACCTTGGACTCAATCTTTGAGCCCACAATGGCATTATCCTTTACAAACTTCATGGTGAGGGGAAGCTTTTCTAGGGCCCTTTCCATCTTGGATTTTACGGCGGCCCTAGTCTCTGTTGCGGTTGGTAGTTCCGGGCTTCCGGGCAGAGATGACGCAGATGCTTCAGACATGTTTGGAAGATGAACTCCGGGAACCTGTAAGGCAAAGCGACCATCAGAACATGTTTATCAAAATAATTATTCCGGGGTCCAGAGATCTTACCACCATGGTGTTTGCTTTACTGAAAAGTTATTATCATGCAAATGTAACCGAAAAAGCAAAATATATCATAAACTTAAAACCTTCCTTACACATCTGGGTCCAGGGTTTTTATCATTCTTGGCAAGGACATAGGATGGATGGTGGTAAGAGGTCTGAGGCCCAGAGAAATGACCATTAGCAAGGATGTATGAAAAGGCAAGTTGTCGAACCCACGTGGGCGCCACATGTGTTAGCATTAAATGGATGTGATGGCGATGACGGCGGAGCCAACTGTCCGAGCGCGCGAAAAGGGAAAGCCACTTGGCTAGAATTGATTGCGTGCATGGGATGTAAATGAGGTTATGACAGACTTTATGGGGGAGAGATAAAATTGCCTATTTGAAACCGGCCAAGAGCCGAGTTTCAAACAGGTGGTTTTCTGCCCCGAAGCAAGTTTGAAGGCGAAAAACCAGAAACAGAGGTGACTCGACCAGCTTGTCAAGCCACCCGGAAGGATATACACAAAGCTAAAGGATATATACATAGAAATGAGGAGATATATAGAGACTTTATTACATCTATGTACATATATACATGAATATACAATGCGGGATGACGCCCGCAGGAAAAACCAGACAAGGCAGAAACAGACATATATGCAATTATTTACACTATTTACACAAACAACTCCTGCACAGAGGGCGGACAACCCTCTGGCAGAGCCGACCCACCAATGGGCGGCAAAATGAGAAATAAAGAACCAGACGAAGCGGGAAACAAAACAAAGCAAGACAAGCCGAAAACCAGACAAAACCAAAGAAAAGCCAGAGAGCGGAAGCAAAAACAGAGAGGAGGGAAAGCGGAAACACCAACCTGAGAATGCAGAGGACGGAGGAAAGGGAGGATTTACCGCAGGAGCTCTGAAATAGCTTGAGTTATCTAAAAGTCAGAGTCACCACCATGAAGCACTCATATTTGCTTGAGAATGACTGAAAATTGTTAAGCGTTGATTATCATAAACTTTCTGCAAATGCTCTGTTAATCGCTTTGAAATCTCTCTTAGTGCTCGAAGGTTTTAATCACGGTAAATGTGAAAGTGACAGATAAGTCCTATTTATACCCATGGTAAAAGGTAATCCTCCTCCTTCTGGCGATCTCGGGTCAGGCAAAACTTCTGAACTCTGGGCCCGAGGATTCCTCGCGATTCTAATTTTAAGAACATCATGGCGAAGAATCCCAGAGTCTGGAATCTGGTTCCCACCGAAAGACAACCTTCGGGACCAGAGTCCCGGAGACGAAAACTAAACAAATAAAATAGCACGTCGGGGAAGGAAACCCCGGAGAAAGAAAATAAAAGGGAAAGAAAGACAAGGCAAAGCCACAAGCAAAAGCAAACAAAAGCAAAAAAAGGGGGACCCAACATTTTGCACACAAAATGTAGGGACGGGGATGCAGGGCATAACAGGATCAATAGTCATCCCACGCCTATCACTCCTAGACAAGCAAGCCTGCTCAACCTGTTTCTTTACATCCTTTCCAGTAGGAAGAACAGGTCTAACCTTGGAGAGTCCAGTCATCTCATGAATGAGGTTAGTAGTAGTGTGGACAGGAACTTCAAAAATCCAATATAGAAAATCATGAATCCTACTGAGTATAGTTTTAACCCATTCTGGTTCATAGAACTCATGCACATTTGTATACTCAAAAATAGGGTTATCAGTGAGATGCGAATATTCATCCTTGAATGAGTAATCCAATTTCATCATTGACGCCATGAGCATTTTTATGTTGTTGTCACCCATAGACTCCTTCTTACAGTAAATGTAAGCGCGTATGTCTTCAACATGCATGACTCCTAGTAGAGTCTTGGAGAATGCCCCTTCTACATCATCTAGCACAGACTTGAATGGATGCTTCTTAAACACATATCTCTTTTTTTTCAGAGATGTCAAATATTGTAGGAGTAGCCATTACTTACTTGTAACTTGCTTAAGTAGGGTTTCACAGATATTTTGAAATGACGCGTCCGCTAGGGTTCTGTTTCAACTTCGATTTTCCTTTCTAACCAACAAATGGTTATCTTTTAATGATTTGATGCTAAATTCTCTTGTGCTCTTCGAATGCTTCAATCTCAAATGTAAAAGTGAAGATAAAAGATCTTTCACTAACTTATAAAGAGTTTCTGCATTTAATGCTTGATGTCGTAATGCGGTTTACACTGAGAATTTCAATCTTTGTTCTTGTCTAAGTGCAAGCTATGCTTTCATGCATACTTCCTCAATTATTCATCAATTACATGAATCCATAGGTGCATACTCAGAGGTGAGTATACCAGCCACACAGGGGTTTAGAGCTAGAATAGCTCCCCCTAAGACCATGAGGGTCATCTAACCAGAAGTAGAAGTTGCATCCACTTTGGATGCATTTACTACCTTGTTAACATCATCATATTTCTTTACTTCAAACCATATTTTACTTGAATCTTCTGTAGATTTTACAAAATTGACTTCACCAGATTCTTCAAATAGTGATCCTTTAGGCTTTTCTTGTCTTTGCGTTCTGGATCTGCAAAACCTTGAGATATGTCCAGCATTGTTACATGAGTGAAAAATGATTGGAGGTCTATTGATATTATTTACCATGTTGCACTGCTTGGCTATGTGTCCATTGTAATTACATATCTGACATGTAATGTTCTGATAGTTTCTCTGAGTTTGATTTCTTTGATTGCATTGAGTCATATTTCTTTGGTTCTGTTGTGACTGATTTCTTTGACTTGTTCTGCAGTGTATAACCCTGTGACCAAATTTATTACAGGAATAACAATATCCATTGAAAGGTCTTACCTATTTACAATCTCTTTCTAGATGTCCATGTTTGTTACAGGCATAACAAGTTAGGTTAACTAGCTTGTGTTCATCTTTAGGGGGTTCAACTTTACCCTCTGCAATATTCTCAATTTTCTTTGCTTCCATAGATTCTTCTTGTGCTTTCTTTCCTTTTTGCATTGCATTGATTTCAATTTGAGCTACACTGTATCCAACACCAATAGTATCACCTCTTAGCTTTTGTGCATAAAGTTCTGATTGAATTAGATCATAACTTGTGTGTAATTTCTCAATTTTATCTTTTGCTTCTGTTAGTTCAGATTCTATCTTTTTCTTGATGTTTTCTAACTCCAAGATCTTCATATTTTCTTGCATAATTTCTTCATTTGATTTTTTACTTTCTTTGGTCTTTTCTTAAATAGTTGTTAGGCTATCTGTAAGATGTTCATTCAGATCTTCAATTTTTTCCTTTAGAGAAATGTTTTCTTCATTCAACTTTTTGACCATTTTTCCCAAATCATTTGTAGAGAAATCTTTCAGATCTTTTCTCAATTTTTTGATAAGAATTAGGGAGCCATCAACTTTTAGTTTAAGTTCTTCATTTTCTTTTTTAGATCTGTCAAGATCATCAAGGGCTTCTTCAAGATTCTTTTTCAAATGTTTCTCTTCTTCTGAGTCCATGATCTCCTCAAGTGGTTAAACTTTTTTTCAGAGGACCAGAGCTCTGATACCAATTGTTAGAAACACTGAGAGGGGGGGTGAATGAGTGTTTGTCAATTATCTTTATTTCAGAAACTTGAAACTTAACTCAAATAGATAAAAAATGAAGCATAACACAAGATATGATTACGGGGAAATCTTGATCAGAGGAAAGCCCCGGTGGGAATTAGTACCCACATATGATTGTACTAGTCTTATGAACTTGTTAGAGTTCATTTGCCCTGTTAGGAACAGTCTTTACAATGAAAGTACAATGACCCTATTAGGAGTCTTTAAAAAACCCTGTTAAAGGTGAATGGCTCACTGCTAGAGCTCACTTCCCAATAGGGTGAAGGCTAAAACCTTCAGGTAATAAAAATATACTATATCAAAAGGTGAACTATTGTAATGACACTGTTGTCTGATCAGTTCCTATTATGCGCTGATGCTTTAATCTCTTGAAGACTTCTACTTCATACTAATTTTCTCATAATGATCTTTTGGATATCTTCTCTGCATATTTTCCACTCTCACACTTAATACAAAAATGCATGTCAAGTACATATACATGCCTGAATAGATGCGACCAAAAATAAGACCTTAGTCGGCCCAAAAATAACATACACAACACTTCCAAACAATTTGGCTTAAGTGTGCTTACATGAGTGTTAAAGACATAATTACAATTATATTACAATAGGTGCATGGCCTTTACAAAATAAAATATTATGCGCTAATCCAAAATCTGAGGTTGGCCTCATGCTCTGTATTTTGAACTGCTAGTGGCACTTTAACTTGTTGTAACTTCTTCGTACTATCATACCATACCATGCGTGTATAGACTAAGCTTAATAACATATCATAAAGCTTAAATATAAAGACGCATAGTCTGACTTGATCGTACGCACGTGCGCTGGTGCACTAATCAACTGTATATCTTTGTTTTGTTTTCTATACTTAGCCAATTTTATCTTCAAAGTTTACTTGAAAAGACTTCATATGACTTTGTTGCCATAATGACAACACAAAATTATTCATATACACCCTAAAATTCAACTTGCCAACATTGAGGTGATCCTGAAGATGGCTTACTATAGGAAGGATAGTCTGAAGTTTGATCCTAAAAACTTTGACAGTTGGAAGAACAAGATGAGAATACATTTTCTATGCTTGGGAATTGACTACTGGATGAAAAAAAATAATAATGTACAAATGAAGGTTGGGGATGAACTTTACAAGGCTACTGATGCTAAAAAGAAGGTATTCTCATACAACATGGCTGCAAGAGAATCATTTATTAGTGCACTTTCTAAAGGTGAATTAACAAAGTTTAAATATTTGGATTATGTACATGACATTTGGACAAGATTGGAAGCATTGTATGAAGGAGACAAGTTTACAAAGCAAGAGAAGTTGCAGAATAGGAAGACAAAGATGGAAATGTTGAAAATGAGAGATGATGAGAATATTAGAGCATATGCACAGAGAATTATTGAATTTATTACTGGCATCAGGAAATCTGGAGGCACTTACAGTGAGGAAGAATTGATTACAATTTTTTTTAGATCCCTAACACCTATATACAAAACCAAAGTGAAAGCTATAGAAGAGATCATACCTTTGACACAGAACTTCAATAGAGAGATGTTGATTGGAAAACTAACTACCTTTGAGGCCACAGAGCTGGGAGATTCATTACCTAAAGTTGAGTCAGCATTCAAGGCAACTGTGCACAAAAATAAAAAGACTTTATCAGGAATTGCGAGCACCACCAGTAGTGACTTGAGAGAAGAATTTGGTGAATATGCTAATGAATGGGAACAAATACATGAAGAAGAAAGAAAGTTAGATGAAATTGTGGCCCTGGTCACTAGAAGAAAAAAAAGAGGTAAAGGTAACTTTGAAGGAAAGCTACCTCTGAAATGTTTTTCATGCAATAAGATAGGTCATTTTGCGTCTAGATTTCCTACAAGGGTTCCAAAGCATAAATCTAAGTTTTATAAACCTAAGTATTCAAAGGATAAGGAATGTTATTATGCTAGTGAAGGTGTTTCTGATGATGATACTATTGACTATGATGAGATTGGATTTATTTCTATCAAGGATGAAAAAATTATACATGAAGAAAGAGATTTAGTATCTCATGTTGAAAAGAAATTCAAGAATGGGTCATAGACAGTGGTTGTTCACACCATATGACTGGAAATAAAAATAATTTTTTTAAGTTGAATAAGTATGATGGTGGTGTTGTGATATTTGATGACAATGCCCCTAAGCTTATCATTGGAGTTGGATCTATATCTTTAGATGATAAGACCAATACTGATAATGTATTACTTGTTGATGGACTTAAGCATTATTTGTTGAGTGTTGGACAACTAGTGGACAAGGGTTATCAATGGAAGTTCATTGATGGGAAATGTTCTATCTAAAGTAAATCAGTAGACTTGATTGCATCTGGTACTAAATCCAGAGGTAATGTATTTGAATTAAATACATCTAAGGCTTCTTATTTTGTTGCGAAGGTTGATGATAGTTGGTTATGGCATAGAAGATTTTGTCATGTTAACTTTGATAATATTGTGAAGGAAAGTACGACTAATGCAATTACAAATCTACCAAAGATTGTGAAAGCATCTAACACCATGTGTAGAGAATGTGTAATGGGGAAGCAGACTAGAAGAAGTTTTAAAATAAAATAGTACTCAGCAAAAGGAAAGTTGGATCTAGTGCATATAGATCTATGTGGTCCTACAAGAACAAGATCTTACTATGGAGAAAGGTACTTTATAATTTTTGTTGATGACTCTTATAGGATGATGTGGATTACATATTTAAGAGAGAAATCAAAGGCATTTGACAAATTCAAAATATTCAAAGCAAAAGTTGAGAATGAATTAGGCTTAAAGATAAAATATTTGAGATCAGATAAAGGTGGTGAATTTACTTCAGATTTGTTCAATACCTACTGTGAAGAACATGGAATATAAAAACAAACATCTGCTCCTAGGATACCACAATAGAATGGGATAGCAGAGCGAAGAAATAGAACAATATTAGATGTTGCTAGAACTATGTTGTTGGAAGGAAATGTATCACATGTTTATTGGAGATAAGTTGTTGGTATTGTTGTGTATACTTTAAATGAAATTCAGATTAGAGAAGGTACAAGTAAGAATCCTTATGAATTATGGTTTAATGATACTCCTACTGTGAAATATTTTAGAATATTTGGTAGTAAATGCTATATCAAAAGAGATGATGCGATAGGAAAGTTTGATGATAGAAGTGATGAAGGGATCTTCCTTGGTTATTCCACTAAAAGCAAAGCCTATAAATGTTTCAATCTGATATTGAAGAAGATGATTGAAAGTTTTAATGTGAGGATTGATGAAAATTTCTAGATTCAAGAGAGAATGTATGACTGTATTCAGAATACATAGATCAAGGAGGTTACTGCAGATCAAGAAGAACCTTTTGAGATTGACTGTGAGATCAAGGTATGCCAAGATGATTCAAATGATCCTACTGAAATTCCTAATACTTTGAGGTATGTTAAGAAAAACCATCATGAAGATCAAATTATTGGAGATACTAATAGAGGAATGATGACAAGATCTAAATTAAGAGATGAAATTTGTTTGATTTCTCAAGTTGAACCAAAATCTACTAATGAGGCATGTAGAGATGAATCTTGGACTAAATCTATGCATGAAGAATTAGAACATATAAAGACGAACAACACTTGGGAATTGGTTCCAACACCTAAAAACAATAATGTTATAGGAGCTAAATGGGTTTTCAGAAACAAAATGGATGAGGAAGGAACAATGCTAATAAATAAAGCAAGACTAGTTTGTAAAGGCTACTCACAACAAGAAGGCATAGACTTTGAAGAAAAATTTTCTCATGTTGCTAGGTTGGAAGCAGTAAGATTATTTCTTGCTTATGATGCACATAAAGACTTTAAGATATATCATAAAGACGTGAAATCTAAATTTTTTAATGGAGATCTAGAACAAGAGGTATACATTGAGCAAGTTGATGGATTTCCTTTGACAGAAGATGAAGACACAGTTTGTAAGTTGAAGAAAGCTTTTTATGGACTTAAACAAGCACCAAGAATATGGTATGCAAGATTAGACAGGTGTCTACTTCGTCTTTGCTTCAAAAAAGGTAATGCAAACAACAATTTGTACTTAAGAACTAGTGAGGATGGAATTCTAATCATAGAAGTTTATGTTGATGATATCATTTTTGAAGGCAATGATATAACGAGTAAAATATTCTCTAAAGAGATGGAAAATGAATTTGAAATGTCAATGATTGGTGAGATGAATTTTTCCTTGGATTGCAAATTAATCAGAACAAGAGTGGTATTTTCATTTCTCAAACCAAGTATCTTAAGGAAATGTTGAAGAAATTTGGAATGGAATATTGTAAACCTGTTGGGACACCCATGGTGACTGGTTACAAACTTACTAATAATGATGAAATGCAATGTATTTTTCAAACAAAGTACAGATCAATGATGGGAGGTTTACAATATCTAACTCACATCAGATCAGATATTGCTAATCTAGTTGGAATTGTGGCAAGATATCAAGGAGATCTTAAAGAGACACACCTTGCTGCTGTGAAAAGAATTTTCCGATACTTAAAAGGAACAATAGAGTATGGGTTATGGTATGAAAAATCAGATAATTTTATCTTACATGCATATACTGATGTTGATTGAAAAGGTAGTGTTGATGACAAAAAGAGCACAAGTGGAGGATTATTTTTCCTTGGAAAAAGGTTGGTTTCATGGTTAAGTAAGAAACAAGATTGTATAGCTCAGTCTACTGTTGAATCTGAGTATGTTGTTGCTGCTATAAATTGTACACAGATCATTTGGATGAAACAATACTGAAGGACATTGGAATAATATTTGAAGAGATAGTGGTTATCCATTGTGATAACACTAGCACAATGAACATGTAGAAGAATCCAGTAATACATTCAAAGACTAAACATATTTCTATCAAGTATCATTTCTTGAGGGACAAGGTAGCAGAGAATGAGATCAAATTAGAGTATATCATCACAAAGGAACATATAGAAGATATATTTACAAAACCTTTTCCAAAGGATTCCTTTGAGTATCTCAAAGGTATGCTTGAGGTGAAAGCCCCTCCTTGCGAGAACTAAATTGATGCAGGAATGCATAATTCTAGTGGCTTTCAAAGCTATATCATTTTTTGGACTTGATGTATGGAGCTACTCCTCAGGGGGAGTAATCACAGGAACATTATAGAACATAGTTGGGTGACTTTGCACCTAGTTATTGCAGGCATGAAGATTTGAAAAAGCTACACCTTTTAGAAGAAAGAATAAGATTTATGGAACCCTTTTCCATTGTTTTCAAAGGGGGAGAGATTCTATGAAAAAATCCCTACTGTTTAGGGAGAGCTATGTTAAGGATATTGAGAAGATTTTATTGAGAGAGTACTTTTGGGTTGATGGATTTTCCCATATGTTGCCATCAATGCCAAAGGGGGAGATTGTTGGGATTGGTTCCTGTTAGGAATAAGGTGTCTCAACCTTGTATAATTCCTATTCTTATTATTTGTGTTGTAAAATGTATTTCTTGCAAATAATGTTGATGTGTTGGCATCTTGAATTGTGTGTAAGGAGATCATGGCTAAAATGGTTATGACGGATTCCTATGACATGTAAGAGATATGTCAGGAAGATTCAATGACAGGTGAAGACATGTGGCAACTGATAAATTTGA
This sequence comes from Thuja plicata, assembly GCA_018584345.1. Lineage (NCBI taxonomy): Eukaryota > Viridiplantae > Streptophyta > Pinopsida > Cupressales > Cupressaceae > Thuja > Thuja plicata. The sequence goes on along the minus strand of MU228530.1, from coordinate 3,183,195 downwards.
GTACTGTACACTCTTCCCCAATCGTAAAACCCTAATACGGTTATCTTTTGGAGTAGCCCTAAAGTGTGAAGCGCATGATATAAGCGTTTGTTAGGGTTGTGAAGAGATGTGATGCGACTGTATTGTTGGAACGGTTTATGCTGCCGTGATTTGTCTTCAAGGGTTTTGAAATCTTCTGAAAGAACTTGCATTGCAAGTGTATTGTAACTGTAATAGTTTTTGATCAATACATTGTGCAGGTTTTGGAGTGCTGGGGTTTTTTACCGAAAGGTTTTCCCCAGGGTAAATCATTGTGTCATTCTCTACTTTTCTATATGCATGGTATGTGGTTGCAATATCTTTGTTAAAGTAGTTAACAAATCTGAAATTGTAAGGGTTTAAAAGAATTTGTATAATACTTTCCTTTAGAGATTAGCGTAGGAAGCTGTTTCCGCACCTGAGTTTCCTTACAAGTGGTATCAGAGCTTGATCAACTTTTGATCCTGGTTGTTGGGTAGGGTTTTTTGAGCTGATCTCAAGTTTGAGTGGGAGT
>MU228530.1:3160218-3177716 GCA_018584345.1 Thuja plicata | reverse complement strand
AAGGGGTTAAATAATTATTTGTATATTGGGAAAGCTTAATTGGCCGACCTAATCAATTATTGTAATAGGGTATATATGAGAGATCTTTTCTTTTGAAAAGATGTATGTATGAAGAGAAGGTGATTGAGATAGAGACATCGAAGTGTGGAAGCTGTGAGCTTGTTTGTTTGTTGGATGTAAAGCACAGGTTGTGATTGTATTACTTCATTGGAACTGACCAAGCAAAGATAGTTTCTATCAGACAGTTCACTGGATTTTATATTTTCTATATACACTTATATTTCAGACTATAATTCCTAAGGGTGTCTTTAACCTTCTTTAGGCAGTGTGCTTGGGTAGTGAGCCCATTGTTACTCTTGACTACTAACAGGGTCTGTCCTTTAATAGGGACTGTGTACTATAATGCATCTATAAGCTCCTAACAGGTCTAAATATTTTAACAAGGATACTATACTCTTAGTACATTATTTGCGAGTGATAATTCCCACTGGGGTTTTACCTTTAACAAGGTTTCCTCGACAACAAAGGATTGTGTTATTGTGTTGGAATTTACTGTGTTATCATTTGGATGAAATTTTTTTTATAAAGTTTAATGTTTAATAATTTGTCTCACAACTGATTCACCCCCCCCCCCCTCCTCTCAGTTGTGGTGTGGACTTTTATTCCTAACAAAGCCTGAGGTGACACTACCTTAGTGACATCTTTTCACTTCTCAAATTTTTGGCACCACATATGGCTATTTGGCTCAACAAGATAGCTATTAACCAAAAAATTTAAATGTTACTTTGGTTATGTCTATTAGCCACTAACCATATCCATGTACCTTTACTTTGAGGACCACAGTAAATTGAATATTTCTCTGAAATCATTTAGTGGTAGGTATAGATTTCTTTTTAGTGATTGTTGTATGTTTGATGCAACTTTTCAATCCCGCTGACTAGGTTGGAAAAAGAAAAGGTAGGGCTATTTTTAAGTTGAACTAATTTATGACGATAATTTGTTCTTGCTAGTTGAGTTTTTGTGGCTAAAATGACACTTTGTGAATCTTGTGTGTTAAAGTTTTAGACCATGAAAAGTAGATTTGGCACTGACAAAATTAACCCTAACTCCAAAGTAGCATAAAGTGAAAAAAAATCCAATCAAATCAGTAGATTTGAGTATGCTAATCCATAAATCCACATTATTGGAAATATGAGAAACTTCTCATAGGCAAAAATCCTCATGGTGCCAAAAGAATCAACAGTTTTCTATCAAAGGAAGAAATGGAAAAATAAATGTAAATAATAGTTCCAATATAGAAAATGCCAAATCTGAGGAAGAGAGTTGTAAGTTTCTATTAAAAGAATAGAAAAGATGAATGAGGAAAGCCAATGTTTTCATTAGAAACAACAATCATGTGTAATAGGTAACAATAATAAAGAAGAAAAGGTAGATTTATTTAAGAGCAAAATTCGAATAAGAGAAAGGTTTTGATGAACACAGAGTTTATTTAATTCAATGAAAAGAAGATGTTAAGGAATGAATAGGAAATGTCATGGGTAGTAACAAGAAGTCTCATCAAGGTAATATGAAGGTTTCAATGTTTCTAGAGAAGCAAACCCATGGATAGTTGCACATCTCATAGAAAAGCATTAGAATACTCTGAGATGTTGTAATTTTTCAAGGTGCATTCTCTGTGTTTTCCAAGAAGGGGATTTGCATTAAAGGTGGGTTTCAAACCCCAAAAAATCCCTACCTTGTAAAGAATGTACAAATTTCATCAATTTTATTTGAATTCTTTTGAAAGTAGTATCCTTTAGACAATGAAATTCTTTGTCCATCTTTGGTAGTAGATGCAATGTAGTTTCCTTGAAAGCATCATTTTTTAAATAAATGGGCATAAGTGTATTAGGTTGATAAGTAGGAGATATTTTCCACAGCAAGTCAAATTGTGATATTGCTATCAAGATTCAACTATGTTTTTTGGAGTCAAACTCATTGACCCATGTTTCATGAGTAGTGGTTCACAAGAACTCACCTCTCGTGAGAATGAATGGAACACTTAGCACTCATTGCATCTAGGTGATGCTCACATAGGTGTTTAAAAACCTTTGTGAGCATCACCTAGATGCAATGAGTGCTAAGTGTTCCATTCATTCTCACGAGATATCACTTCTTGTGAACCACAACTCATGAAAAATGACTCAATGAGTTTGACTCAAATAAACATAGTTGAATCGTGATAGCAATATCACAATGTCTTAAGTTTTCGAGGATGTTCATATTGTTGCTAAGGGAAAGAGAATTATCCTTCAAAGAATGTCATTATTTTTCATTTGATCCTTAAAGATTTTTAATGTTCTTTAGAGTTTAATGACTGTTATTTAAAGGATCAAGAGAGTTTCATCTCCCTTTTCTAGGTAACCTTCGGTATAGTTGCTATCACCGAGGGTGGAAATTTACTAGAAGTTATACCCAGCAAATTGGATGTAATTTTCTACTCAATTTCAATAGTTTATTATGCCTTTTGGAATTTGAACTTGCAGCCCCATGAGGCTTTTCTGCTTGAGCTCATCATGTTTGACCCTATTCTATATTCTTATATTTGTCTTTGTTTTCTAATTTTTTTTTTTTTATCGAAAAGGATTAAAAACAGGGACCCGTCCTTTATAAAATCAATTGGAAGAGAATCTGAAAAATATCAAATAGTGAAACATAGATACTATCTTAAAATCGTAGTATAGAGACTTAGGCTTGGTGTGGATTCAACGGGTACATTTTGGACTTGTAAATTATAGATAAATTAAAAGAATGGAAGCTTTTCAAAAGTCCTATAAAATTTGACAAAACTTAAAAATAGAAAAATAGATGGCTATTACAGTGAGTAAGGTTTTAATTGAGTATTATGCATCTTGAATATAGCTAGATGTCTTAAGTTTTAGCTAGTCTCATCGAGGTTTCACCACACTTACCAAGTCTAATAATCATGAACTAAACAAACCGAGAATGCAATTGTTATAGTCTGGAAGGAGCACCCAATGATCTATATTGTTTACATAGTCCCCATAAAAGTGGTGTTGATGGATTGATCTCTAAAGAGGTGCATTGAGATGATTGCATGCAAGCAACAACTTGAAAAAAATAATATTTAATGATCAGAGCTTTTTAGTTTTTATATAATAATTTTTTTTATTTCAAAGGTATTTCTTATATTGTCTGATTAATATTCTTTAAGATTTTTTCTGAACTTTGCAGGTGTTGGGTCCTGGGTTTACTCAATATGTTGAACCTTTATTTGTGAGATTTATCAACCTGATATGAATCCAAACAATGTGAAGGTATTTTTTTATTTCAAAACATCCACTATTTTGCTTCCTTTTGTTGAATTGTGTATTCTATGTAGTAGGAGTCATTATGAGCAATCAATTAAAAAATTATGGTTATGCATAGAAGTATTGTTTAAAGTTGAATGTACCACCATTTTGAAAACAAAACACATCTTCACAGGACACTTTGTATTATGTCTCCCATACTTTTCACTTTCTCTTCACCTTGGCTTTGCGTATATTAGCAGTGCCTTCCATATCTCTTTCAAACAACAATGACTTTAATTGTCTTTCAATTTGAAATCTTTTGAATGTCACTTCTCTAAGCGCCATAACTATCCTTTATGACCTCTTGTTGATTTCCCTTTTACCATATGTTTTTATGATGGTATCTCATTGTCTTTAACATATAAACGGTCACATCACTGTAACAATAGTGATCTATTATGTGTCACCTCTTTCATTACACTAGACATTTCTTTTCACTGCCCCTTATAAAATGATACTATTACCCAAGTACTACATCTAAATGAAAATCTACACCTAGTATGATGTGCCTTGCAACACCTAAATAATTCACATTAAATATAGTAGACAACTAAATCTTGAGTTCCCTAATTAATCCCTTATTGTGCTAGATGATAAGCATATCACCAACATTTAAACTATGATTAAAAATTAATCATCAACCTTTATGTGGTAACAAATGATCAACTTTACTCCTAGAGCCTAATTCTAATGCATGTGAATTACAATTTTAATACCACATATGCAATCACTGCTACAATCAAGAGACCTTTTCAATTTACAAATTCGATGGTTTTCTCCCTTCACCTTGAAATCTTTATGCTAAATCATATAGATTCCCTCCTCTAAATCTCCAAAATGGCATGGTTATGAGTAACAACATTTTCATGGAATTAAACTAAGGAAAAAGATATTACCAGATTAGATTCCCTCTACTTGAGAATACTCCTTTACCATACAATTTGTCATATTCCTCTCCAATATACCATATACATTAACTTGTTATCAATGAGATTTCTACTTTCAGGCAAATCAACCAAGTCCCAAGTCCAATTTTGTTGCAATGCAATTATCTCCTCTTTCATGACATTTCTCCAAGATTCAGTCTCTTTATAAGAAAATGATTTCCTTGCAACCTTTGGTTTATCACTTATACAAGTTAAAACACCACACAAATCAAATGAACTAAGCAACTTATATTGTCTTATAGAGCTTTAGTTGTCACTAGTGGAAATTGTCTTGTTGCATTTGTATCACGTTCTTCATTAGAATTTGTGCTAGATGTTCTTGCATTTTTTGCATCAATGTTATCATGTCCATTTGATTTCTCATTTTCAAATGCATCATGTTATTATGATTTTTGTTCAAGATGCATCTTATCACCATCCTTTACATTTGGTCATTCCTCCCTAAGTAAAACTCTAGTTTCACTAAATGTGTCATCCTTTGAATAGAGAATCTTCTAGGTCATTGAATTAATTCTTCACCACATCCAATGAAAATGCACTTTTCAACCTTTAAGTCTCAACTTAAATAATTTTTTCTTTGGCACATGAGCACATGTCCCAAAAACAAACAACCTCAAGCATAATAATAAACTTCTAATAATTCACATCTAATAAGATTTCTTCTCCTCAAGTGTAAAAGTAGGAGATCTATTTTTCAGATAACAAGTAGTGTTAACTACCTCAACCCAAAAGCTTTGTCCTAGACCAACATTGCTTAACAAGATTTTTCTTTAGTTTAACAAATATGTATTTAACCTTTTAGTAACTCCATTCTATTGTGGTGTGAACATTGTCATCATTTTCCTAAAAATACTAGTGTGTTTGAAAATTGATTCAAATTCCTTAGAGCAAAACTCCACACCATTATCTAACATCAATACTTTAATTTTCTTACTAGCCTAGTTTTCACAATTACTATAAACTCCTTAAATTTGAGAAATGCAACAATGATTTTCTTGCTAAATTAATTGCAAACATGTCCAAAGTAATTATGAATAAAAGAAACAAAACTTAGACTTACTAGTTGAGTGTATATCCACAAAATAAGAAAACACCACTATGAATCACTTCGAAGACATCCCTTGCTCTAAATTTTCTTAAAGGAAATCACCCGTATATTTTCTTTCTAAGAACATAATGTTGACAAAACTCAAACCCAACAATCTAAAAGACTTTCCACCATCTTCTTACCAAATTTTTGAATCCTTTTTTTCTCTAATATAACCCAACCAATGATGCCACAACACATTGTTTCAAGTTTAGTAACATTGGCAAAGTCATACAATGTAGCTTCTAGACTAATAAAGTCTCATGCCTCATATCTTTAGCTAGCACTAAATTGCCTCTATCAATCAATACCATTTTTCATTAAAGCTGACATATACCATGGTATATCCAAAACATTAGCATCCTCACTCTCATGTCCATCAAAACACTTTCATCTTGCTTCTACCAACTATTCGAAAAGAGTTGTTATCACCAAGGAAAATTCTAATGTAGAGTCATGGTATGAAACACCTATGTAAATCGACCAAAAATTATCACCAATAATATTAACATTTACAAGGGCATTATTATTGCACTCATTAAAAAATATACCAAAAAAATAATCCTTCTTTGACTTCCCGACCTTTTTGTGAGAAATCTTTTCATAATTCCAACACTTCACCTTAAGATTACCAAGAGAATTAAACCATTCCTTAGACTTCCTATCCCACCTCCCTTCCTACTTATCCTATAATACTTAGACCTACCCCTCACAACCAAGGCAAGGCTACGGGAACCATTCATGGACTTCCTTGTAATTTCTTCACTTAGAAAACACCAATGAGCCAATGAATTCTTCTAGTTTGGGTGAAAATAATTAGCATTGATTATCATAATCAAATTTTCCCGTGAATCAAGGAACACAATAGAAAAATGCATTTATCCTCTTCTTCACTGTTGACTCCCGACTCAAAATCAAATTGATGTGTCATCTTTGAGGAATATAATTTCCTTTACTAGTCTTAGTTCCCTCCTCCCATAATAAAAATGACAATAATAGTAAAAAAAAATGATATAAATTCCTACCACAAGGGTCGCAAAAGTAGAAGGGATAGTTCTTAATTTTTCACGAGTTAATTTTTAATAGGCCTCAATGTTTTGAACCCACAACACAAATTTGAGAGCTATAAAGAACATATGTTCTTAAAAGACAAAGGAAAAACCTGAGTTGACTAGGTTCCGCGCAACAATTGAGGCAAGCATTACCATGACCGCTGGCTATGCAGCCAAAAATTTCTTCAGAAATGCATGTATAAAAAGCATATTGAAAAATGTGCCCTTTGTATTTTTGGCGAAATATATGGCTATATAAACATTGCTAAAGCTTGTCAATCTAAACATACAATGTCATGCAAATGTATGAAAATCATAAGCTCTTGTTCCACCTTAACACAACCACGGTCTGCTGGGTGGTAGAAGAACAACCCCAAAACTGCATAGTTTTTTTCTTGAAATGTGTAACTAAAAATATGGTTCATCAAACCCCAATGACAAAAATATTTAAAAATTAAGATACAAAACATGAATTATGAACTATGAAAAAAATTGATGTTTACATTCTTCTATAACAATATACACTTCGTGCTTGCGGAGTCTAATGGTTCATTGAACTTCTTGATGAAATGTGTGACACTTTCCCTCATCTTTAGATATATGAAGTAAATTGCATACATGCATTGGAAATTAATGATATTCCTTTATAATAGAGGTGAAACATTTTTGTATAGCAGCAAGCCCAAAGATTGCACATGCCCTATAAAATGTCACCACACCAAGAATGTGAGACAATAAAATGAAGAAAGCAAGTCTATTTCATTTCACATGCATGGGCCATAAAAGTTACTGTCAATCCACTCGAAAGGAATCTGCAATCTGCTTTAGATTTGAGAAATATTTTTTCCATTGAAGTCCTGAACAGACAAACGATCAACTTGTTATGAAATGCTTGAAAAAAACAGAGAGATAAATTGAGATTCTCCCAACTTTGTTAAATTTAAAGTTTTAAACTGCATGCATTATACTCAGTAAACACAATCTGAATGAAAAATAGATGTCGATAGGAGAGTTTTTGCTTAACTAGCAACACACACCTTCAATAACAATATGCATATTAAATAAGTAAAAGGATGATGCAGAGGCAGAGGGATGTAATGGAACTAGGTTAGACACAATTCAAATTGGACAATTGATTGGTCTCACAATAGGTTCTCATGGACTCCTTCCTCAAAGTGACAGGAGGGCTTATACACACAACTCCAAGGTCATTTCATGGAAACCACATACTGGTCTTATTGACATTTATGACTTCAAGGAACATCAACAAACACATTACAACAATTGACATCAACCTTTGGACAATCACCAAGGGTGCTTCCTCTTTAAGCACCTCTAGGCCTACTAGCCCTGTCCAAGATGTTTTTGGACTCAAGCTCCCAAACCTTCCAAAAGACCCCCAAACGAATCACAGATTCAAATACCCATTAAGAAGTTACTTGACATAATTCAAAATCACTAGTGACTGTTTTGGAACATGTGCATCAAAAATGGCCTGCTATGCTGTCCTAACTAGGCTATTTAGGCCTTCTTTACAAAGGAATTTACCTCAAAACTCCAAACCAACCCCTAGAACCAATGGGGCAGCATTTCCCATGTATCTAAACCTTCAAATCTACAATTTGTCTCAGGAGCAACTTGCTCCACCATGCGAAACCACAAAACCCTTATTCTAAGCCAGTATAAGGAGGGTTTATTGAAAGTAATGGTTCCACACCTTTCTAAACCTCACCAACACCTCAAAAACCTTGGGTTAGGCCTGCATATGCTTCCTAGACCATCAAAAGGTCTGCCACATCAAGGTTTCACCAAACCCTATCACCAACATCTCACTTTTGCTTGGAAAGAGGCAGCAGTCACCCTAGGGCATCACCAACAGATCACCAAATGACATCTCCTTTTCCTGCAAGTTACTAAGATACACATATTACAATATGGGATGCCATTCCACCGAGTTACAGGGTCGAACAGTGGGTGGAATAGCTAAAAATTCATCTATCCTCCTCTCAAACCCTGTCACTGGCGTGTACAGGCAGACTATAGGAAAATGCTTATAGAATTTGCAAAACTAAATGAAATAATCTCAAACAAAATCCATTGGAAATCCAAATCATAGAACTACCATCCTACATCAAGTTAATGACATAAAATGACCGTACCAGATCGTACAGATCTGAGAAAAGGAGACGAATCAGTAAAAATCTGTATATGCACAATGTGTAACAGTGATTTCTTATTGAATCTCTTCTCTGTCAAACTTCAACCTCTCCCCCGAGGTTCTTCATACATTTATAGACTCAAAACCAACCATCCCAACTAACAAAACTGATTTTCAAACCCCTTATGGTCATTAGGATTGTATTAGTGCAATTTTGCACTTTTACATATGTCAACTCCAGCAATTGTGAGACAACTTTTACATTTTTTGTGCAACTTTCTACATCTGGACACAAATGACTCAAAAACATCTTCATTACATTGGAAATGGTCTTAGACCTTATTTAATTCATAAGAGTCAAAATTCACCTACCACCTAACACTTGACCTCCTAGAACCAAACCAAGGGCTATGGTGCTCCTGCACCAAAGGAATTGGCATTCATCATGTGGTGTGAGGGTCATCGTTGTGTTAAGAACTTAAGATAAATGGGCTGGAGTACTATACATATGAGAGTACGATGTATATATGTTATTGACTAGCTAACTTGCGGTACTTATACTTGGATTGAATAGGCCCAATAGAAGTTTTACAAGAGACCTAATGGACTTGTGATATAAATTATGTTCGGGTATCAGTTGACTCAATGTGGAAAAAGTTTCCTTCCTCCAATATAATTAAATTAGTAATTATATATTAGGGGGCCATCTGTCATTGAATAATGATTAATTATTTATATCGAATTGAAAATAGAGTATAATATAGCAGGTCTAAATCTTTTAGTGAGAGAGATGTTGGAGTGGTTCCTTAAAGAATATTGTATAATGTAACCCTAACTTCAAGAGTTTATTTCAAAGAATTGTTCATTACTAAGGGTTGCTTCCAGAGAACCACTCATAGAGAGAGAATTTGGAATTCAGATATTTCTATTTCTTTTTCTGAATTATTGAAACATGGTATATTGGCCCAGCACACCTCTTGTGAATGTGATTTATGTAAATATTCTACAATATTTCTGTACAGATTGTGAAATTCAACAAGCTGCAAAGTCCTAACTCTCTGTAGTGAACCAAAATGGTCAAATGAGAGTCTTAAAATGAACATCTCTATGATTGACACTACAGATCCATAACAGAATGATAATGCAACCATTACAATACAACTGTGCTCACAGGGAAATCAAATTACATAAATCTCAAAGGGAAAAGCCCATACCATTTCCACTGACAGTCATCAAATACAACCTGTTGCCAGCAGCAGTTGCACTGACCAGTGCATGGGGTGTTTCTAGTTCATACTGGTAATATGTTCTACCAGAATGTTCCTTGACTTCTGCACTTTTCACCTTGCCTTCCACATTTTGTCCAATCACTTCTGGGCCAAATGCATATATAACTTTCTCAGGTGGCCCAATGTTTTCAATTTTAACATTCTCATCGGAATCTGCATGATTATACTGTAAAAATCAGTTACATGAATATACTTTCTTAAAAATCATTCAGTATAATTCATAGACCATAGAGTCACATGAAATAATTAACACTCCGGTTTAGACTAGCATCTTCCAATTTTCCCTAAAGATCTGTTTACCAAGCAGTTTCAAGCTTCCATCCTCAATGGTAGTAAATACAACAATTTACACAAAGATCTCTCACATCATGTCACAGGAAACAGATAATTAAGCATCACGAGCTATGAAAAATAGAACAGGCAATATAAGTAATTCTAGTAAATGCACTAGCTATTCAAAAGCTTGCATAGTTTCACAACAGCAATGTCTCAATCAAATCTCAAGCTCCCTTCAGTAGCTCGATTTCGGGTCATTTAAAATGATTGAAAAAAAAGTCAATCTAAAGATCTACCCTCGCTAAAGTTTCAGTGCCATCTTTCTCACATTATTATCACTACCAATTATTCTACATCACATAGAGATCCCAGATGAATCAACATGATCAGCCATAAATTTAAGCCTTCCTCCTCCTTGGCAGTATTATCTACTTCACTCTCTTCCTTATTATATTGTAACTGCAATACTCTCTCAATTATAGACTTGAACAAATAATAATGACAAGGATTAGTTGCATAGACCGTCCCACTCATCTATGTCGTTACTGTCAATGAGCAAGGAGGTATTGCCAGCAAATGACAATAACAGCTAAGATGAGCCTGTGGCTTACCACATGGCCTGATTGAAATATAGGTTTGCTTATATTCAAACTCATTGAATAAGGATAACATCATATTCACCTAAGTCTTTCCATGATGTATTTCTTGTCAGTGTTATTCTATCAGAATCACAATGATGGATAAACTTAAGCAAAATTACTAGTCAAACCATTTCCTCACTCAGAGAGGCTGAAGAAAGTACTCAGAATTTCGACTTTGAATCCCTGACATTAGCTCTCAAGGCACCATTCTTCAAGAAAATAGATGGTAAGAGTTGTGGATGTGATGCCCCATAGGAAATCCTTTTCAACCAGAGTTCAAAGTAGGGGTCTCCTACAACTCTGACATATTTGGTAGTGCCAAAGCATTAACACTTATAGGGTCGCATCTCTTAAGCGAATTTGGGTCAGCTCGGGACCTAGTATCAAGGCCTATGTGGACTTTTCATTTCCCACAGCTAGGATCTGCAAGAAATTTGGGATCCATGGAGTCATTGCAATAACGGTATGCTTGGTGTGATTTAAATAGTGCATAAAAACTTTTGGGGTGTGCAGACTGCCATATTAACAAGGGCTTTGTAAATGTTCTTCAAAAGTTGTCTTATCAAAATTACAAATACAAGGATTGAAGAGATTGAATGTAAAGCAACAAGGACATTTATTATTTTCTGACAATTTATTATTATATAACTGAGTAAGACAGAATTATGCTACTGCCTCTTGAATGAACAAGATGCAGGAGTTGGAGTGATTTTCAAGTGTGATGTCAAAAGCTTTGTCAGCATATCTGGAAATCAAAGTCTTAAATATGGTTCGTTCTTCACTCATGCTTGATTATTAAATCAAGACTTCACAACACTAGCATGCTAAATTATTTATCTCTATAGGCGAGAATGAAATTAGTTGATCATGTCATGTACCTATGTAATGTCCCCAACTGGGACTTTACTTGATTTACCCTAAAAATCCTGACTAGGGTTTTGGATTGTGCATCGAAATCAAATTTATTTAAGAAAACAATAAATAATTCATAATATATTTGACAGCTAACACATTCAAACCCACTTTCTTACTTCTCTCCAAACTCAACCCTAAGGAGGATAGAGAGTACTTGTCATAGGGCGTTCAGATACCAATCTACAAGTGAATTCCCTCAAGGTTTTCATAACACATATTCATACCCATCTTGGAACAATGCCTCGAGGTTTTCAGAAATGCATGCCTTAGTCTCTCTTGGGATTCAACTACCTTGTGAGGAATTACTCCAGCCATTCCCTACAACCTATCTATTCTCAAAAGGGGCTATAGCAAGAGACTAAGGAGTAATGAATATACTAACTTCAAATAGATTTTATATATATATATATATATATATATATATATATATATATATATATGTTGGTGTAATTAATTATTCACTAATTACACTTTACTTAAGCTTACTTAGGATAATGTATACATAGTAGTTTGCATTTGAGACACTTATGAGTTTGTACCTTTATTTGCACATGGTGTAGGAGAAATTCCACTTTAGGTGGTGATAGTTGTTATCACATTTCCACTTTATGTGTTGTGTCCACCTTTAGTGCACTTATCACTTATCATCCTCACATTGTTGCACATGTTTGCACATACTTTATTACACAATGTAGGATGATCCACCTTTGGTGGACATGTGCTTCCACCTTATGTGGGTGATAAGTTATCTCTTACATATCTCCTAGTTATCATGCCTTGCCTATTGAAGCAGACACATCTACATTGTACTCATCCATTATTGATTATCTATTGAGTTCAGTTACTCATCTCTTATTGGTCCAGTTGATCATATTGTATTGCATTCTTGGTGAGAATACAACTTATTCTTATCATATTATCTCTCTCTTGTGCTATTCATTGGCCTCTAGATCTTGGGTTGTTGCTAATTGTAAATTCTTACATGGTATCAGAGCCATTGGAGTGTCATTGTATAGTCATTTTGGAGAGATGTTGCTTCATTTGGAGGAGGGCAAATTTGTAGATCTAGGGACCAGCGATCTTCAGGAGCATCCTACGCCAAATCCGACTTCACCATTGCGTCCAAGTGGCCGTTTCGGTAAGTTTTGACTATAAATTTGTCTATATTTGCCAAAAATTGTTTTTGGGGCAATTTTTTTAGCAGATTGAGCCGTACAGCCCGATCTGCCTATGTGCGGTACGATTTGTTCAAAAAATATTATTCCTACAATTTTCAGTTTCATTTTCGTAGTATATATTTTCTGGCAAAAAGTTGTTTTAGGGACCTGCCCCCTTCCCCCATTATATTTTTTCGCTGGCCTCAATATTTTTTCTAGCAAGATACGTACGTAGGAACTGTACATCACAGAGCGGTCAAATCAATTGCAACCGGACAATAGCTCGCAGAGGCATCAACGTCAAACACACCCAACAACCACATGCTATGACAACAGTCTACCTGCATTTCATGTGGTTACCATAATTGTCGATGAGTTTGTATATAAAGTGCCTCAAATACTGTTGTCCATCCAATGTGGGACTAAGTCCACTGCCACAGCCCGCCTGTGCCACCACAGGACCACTGTCGTTGCCACTGCCATAGTTGACTGCAGTCTTTATCCACGCAGACTATGAAATTCCAACGCGGACCAACCACATCGCGACATGTAGCAGATAATGCCCATGCGAACCCTCGAATAGTCCCACTCAGCAGTGACTTGCCATCCCCAAACAACTAATCAGATTGTGCCATGTGTCTCAACGACATGTCACCCACACATGCCATCAAACATGTCAGCAGTCTGTATGCACAGTCAGCCCCACTTGTCAGGTGACATCTATTTTTTGCTATCTTAAATTTGATGCCCATTTGAACATCTTTTTGGGGTACTCGACTTTTTTGCGACAGTTGTTTGGCTGTCAAATTTAGGCTTAGAAAATCCACCAACGTCCATCTGACTGTCAAATTTAATTAGTGAAGTGCTAACGTCATCGATTTTGAAAACTTTTGGACCCCTCACCATTTGCATTTTCAAATTTGTCGTCCGACTTTGGAGGCTCATAACTTGGTCATATAGACTCCTTTAGTGTAATTTTTTTTATTTGGGATAGAAAATCATGAATTTTTTTGTTTTCTTTTTTTTATTTTGGTGGACAAATTTTTCACAATTCTCAATTTTTGGCCACTGTACCTATCCAATCCTCAATTCTGCAACTTTGGAAGCTCTATTCAGGCTCATGCAGACACATTTTGAGGTGTCGTTTGTTTTGAAAGTGCATAATTTATCTAATTTTGTAGTTTGCTATCCGTTTGTAACCATTATAGGAAAAAGTATCACTTTTAGAACTTGGTCTTTTTTGGCCATTTATGATCATTGTAATGGTAGGATTTCAGTTGGATCCTTAGCAATATTGATTTGAGTCTAATTTGACCTCATAAAGGCAGTTGTATTCTTCAAAATCAGAAGTCCACTTAGCTCTTGTTTGGCAAGTGGCAATTGTACATGCTGTTAGCCGTAACCTTGTATGTATGAGAAAGTTACCGAAGGGAAGTGGTTATGTCTTGGTCATTACCTACCGAAGGGAAGTGGTTATGTCGCGACGCTTTAGTCGCGCCCCTTCAGATGGTTTATGTACTCTCTTGATTGGAAGAGGACACTTACATTCTGGTGATAATATGTTATGCGTACATTGATTTAACTTGTTTATGATAAATGAAATACCTTACAGATCTCTGATATATTGTGCACTTATATCCTGTGTAATTCTTGCAGTAATATGCATTAATTCCTGTATACTATGGGAGGTGAACATTTGGCGTCATTGCTAGTCGAATCTGGGAAGTGACTAATGGCGTGAGAATGGGCCAACCCCTCGACATTGGCACCGGCAGGGATGATGACGGACCACGTGAACTCTATGAGGGAGAAAATGCTTTGACCTCGGATTTTATGATCCTGTTACAGGTGGCAGTTGAGACGTACATAAGGAGAGAGGCTGCGGAGGCAAAAGTCTCAGAGGGTGCAGTGTGGGACGCTCTTGAAGTGAGCCGAGCGGTCAATCGGTTGTTAGAGCACCTTCCTCGTCTACTGGCACAAACATCCCTAGCACAAAGGAACCGAAGAGAAGAAATTGAGAGAGAGCAATGACGGCAACAGATTCTCCATCATTATGAAGAGAACAATCGCCGCGAGGAAGAGGAACGTGATGGGACCCAGCGAAGGGGAAACAATCACTAAACCTTGACTCTCCTTAAGGGAAACTAAAGAATAAAGAAGACACTTTTGTAATAATGTCAGACAACTGACAAACATGTGTACACGAAGCATGAATTAATACAAACTGTTCTATTTTCAGTATATGATGTTTTGATTTGATGCCCAATCTATTAAATAAAGATAGAAATAAGAGAGTAAACATTTGGTGCCGTATCCTGTGTAACACATGCACTATATATAAAGTGCCAAAATCATTATTATTTTTCTTTTCTTGGGGGGGTTGGGGGGTTCTTTGATTGAGTGAATTTGTGGGGGGTGTCTTGTGTGATGTGCCTCTTTGTCTCTTGTGCTCTTTCATTTTTGCATTATGGGTTCTCCTAAATTTCCACTTTTAACTCCACATAACTATGCCACATGGAAAGATAATGTATGAAGTTAATGGAAAAAGGTTTGAATCATTATGCTGATGGAACAGCAGAACCAAAAGACCCTACTACTGATGCTAATGTAAAAAATGAATGGATCATCACAAATTCTATGGCTCTAGGTATTTTGAGAAAATATATTTCTCCTGATCTCATTTTTCATATTGCCAAGTGCAAGAATATCAAGGAAGCATGGGATAAACTTGCAGATTTGTATGGTAAAGTGGACGAGACTAAGGGATATACACTTCAAACAGACCTTCTCAACTTGGATCCTAAGAACTTTGACAGAATTCAAGATTATGTCAACAAAGTCAATGAGTTTAGAGCACAACTTAAAGATTGTGGTATTGACATGAAGGATGCACAATTAGTCCACAACATGTTGAACAAGCTTCCTTCAGAATATGCAGCTTTTGTTTCAAGTTTTCAGACTCATCGGTTGACTATGGGAAAGGCCTACATTGAACCTTCATTTGATTCATGTGCAGAGTTGTTGATGTTAGAGAAATCTAAATTGATGAGTATGGGGATTCTCACATCTTCAAGGCCCAAGGCATTGGTGGCTAATAATAGGAATCAAGGAAGTCAAGGTGGAAAAGGTTCCAACAAGAAGCAAAAGCAATGGAAGGCAAAATCACAATCAGAGAGAACACAATCTTCCTCCTCACGACAAGGCTATTCTTCATCTTCTTTCAGCAAGAAGGGAAATAATTTTAAGAAGGATAGACCACCTTGTGCATATTAAAGTCTGATTCGATGATGTATATTAGATGTTGTTCCTTCCCCCAAACTGGTCTTTTGACTTCCTATTTTATACCCGTGTGGGGAAGGGAAGGTGACCCTTGAGGAAGGGTTGGGACTCCT
The DNA here is from genome assembly GCA_018584345.1 of Thuja plicata. Classification (NCBI taxonomy): domain Eukaryota; kingdom Viridiplantae; phylum Streptophyta; class Pinopsida; order Cupressales; family Cupressaceae; genus Thuja; species Thuja plicata. Next base: position 3,161,449 of record MU228530.1, on the reverse strand, counting down.
GATTTTTTATGGAGTCGAAGCATCGTGACTACTAGCTGCATACATGCCTTGCTAACAGTTGGCATTTTTGTATATTATGATATATACTTTAATATAGTGTACTTAATATATAATTTTTAGCATATATTTTTTATGGTATTTATATTTATATTTAAATGTTTAGTATTTAAATATATTTATATTTAATGTTTGGTATATATTATAATATATTTCAGATGTATAGCATTGATATATATTATAATTATATTATATATATCATGTTATATTATGATAATATTTGATATATTATTATTATCAATTAATATATATTATATTGATTTATGTTATTTATTATTTATCTATTTATATTTTTATATTTTGATTATTATTTATTATTAAATCTTTCATGGTAAAGCTTTAATTGATTTTCTTTACCCATCACTTCGCAATTTTCTCTTAGAGACTTTACAAAATTGGTGTGAAGTAAATGAGGATATCACAATAGGGCTTCAAACAGGGGACATGACAAACCCCCAGTCTCTCAAGATGCCAAACACTTTCAGAATCCATTCCAGATCAAAGAAACAATCATTACATTGTTCAATTCTTATAAAGCTATCAACATTTTGATTGCTATGAAAGCAAGAAGGTTCATCCTATCTAATTGGGATGCTCCCATAATTGTGGTTGAGGTTCATTTCAGTATTTAAATTTGGGGCAGAGTGCTATAATTTCATTTGAATTGTATATATCCCTTTCTCTGATTTTCGCAATTGAAGCTAGTATCCGTTGGGAAGTCCCTAGTGATAAAATTGCTTGTAAAGCATTACATCAAACAGAATTTTTCAGATGTTCATGGCCCAATCACTCTTGCCTCAAGAAAACAAAGGTGACTGCCATTTGTGGAGTATCCAAATGATATGAATGCTATGATTGATGCAGCCAAATTCGATGACTTTGTTTTTCTTCTTATAGATGGGAATTATGGTTTTGAAATGGAAATGTTTTAGTTTTCAAATGTTCTTCAAGTTCATGGATTTCCCAAGATCATGGGAGTTTTGACACATTTAGACAAGCTTAAGGATGTAAAGAATCTGAAAAAGGGAAGCTCACAAAATGGGACTGTGTTTACCCGCTGGGGTAACCAGGTTCACGCATAGACTTTATAAGACAGGATTACAAGAATGCTTTAATGGAAGTTCTTTTATTCACATTTCACATTTATATTGAAGTACATACATTCTAGCCACCA
>MU228530.1:3084832-3109211 GCA_018584345.1 Thuja plicata | reverse complement strand
AATTATTATAATGCATATGTCGGGCTCATACCCGAAGGGAGCCTCGGTTAGGAGCACATATACATTGAAATAATTATTTTCCTGCACATGAAACAAACACATTAGTATAAATCTTTCTTTTTCAGAAACACTTTCATGCCTATTATCCCTCCTGTTTCTTCAAAACAGAAAGAAGATGGCATATAGTAAACAGCGTATTGTAGGATAACTTTTCATTGCTTAGATCCGTTGGATCTAACAACATCACTATCTTTCTGCAGGAAACAGGAGCTGCTCGAACTTGCGAGAAATAAGAAGATGCTGCCAGCCAGGACGAAGACAGCATATAACCAGTCAAAGCAATCAAAGGCAATGACTGGTTATCCCTCCACTTGGCTCATTTGATTCCATACTTTTTCTGTTTTGAACATATAGGAATGATAGAATGCTAAGCTCACGGCTTGTGTGAGGTTTTAATTTGAAAATCAGTACAAATGTATTATATGCTTTAAATGCATGAACTCAATTTGTAATTTATCATTGTTCAACACAAATAAATGCTTTCCAATTATTGCAATGTACTTCTGCTCTTGCTGTTTTCAATGTTCGGTAATGAAGTCAATTAATAAGAAATACATCCTCTGTGGCAAAAAATACACGGGTAGTGAAATTTTGGGTAACAATTACTTTTACTCATATTAGTTATCAATAATGATAACTATAGAATGAATCTTAATAAGATCATCAAATGTATAATGATAATGTATATAATGTATAATTCTCATTTTATCTAAAGGAGATATATCAAATATTTAGGTTAGAATAATCTGACCGAAGCTACAAACATTAACAAAAATGGGTATCCAGAAGTGTGATAAAAAAGCATCTCCAAAAAAAGTAGTCGTGAAAAAGCAACCTCCAGAAAAGACAGTTCGAAAAAGCAGTCTCCAAAGAACAACCTCTAGAAAAAACAGTTTACTGAAAAAGTGGCCTCTAAAAAAGGCAGTTCGAAAAAGCATACCCCTGAAAAAGCAATTTGAAAAGGTGAAAAAGCAACCTGAAAAGTGAAAAAGCACTAAAAAGACACCTAGAAGAGGAAAAGCATACACCTCTTCACAGATTTTCAAATGGGGTTAGTATGCAATGCATTGCTCGTTCCACACACATGTGAGAACGAGGCAAATAACTTATATAGGGGGACATGTTCAATCGTTGGGTGAGCTCCAACGTCGCAAAACATTGCAAACCAGTTGACTTGGGAAAGCATTGCAAACCAGTTGCCTTGGGGAAGCATTGCAAATGAGTTGAGTTGGGAAAGCATGAGAAACGAGCCGAGTTGGAAAGCATTGCAAGCGAGTTGGGAAAGCATTGTAACCAAGTTGGAAAGCCCGAGACATGAGAAAAAATGGCTAAGTGTTGGACATGGAGGAACAACAAAATCCACAAACCCAAGTTGGGAGGAAGGAGAGAAGTCTAGAAAAATGGTTTAAGTCCAAGAAAATCCTCCTACAGTGCTCAAAAGCGCTGTGGGCGCAAATCCAAGGTAGGCAAGCAAAAAATGGTTAAGTCCAAGAAAATCCTCCTGCAATACTCAAATGCGCCTTGGGTGCAAATCCAAGGTAGGCAAGCAAAAATTTGTCTAAGTGTTGAAAATCCTCTTGTAATGCTTAAGTGCACCTTGGGTGCAAATCCAAGGTAGGCAAGCAGAAATTTGTCTAAGTGTTGAAGATCCCCCTACAACGCTCAAATGCACCTTGGGCGCAAATCCAAGGTAGGCAAGCAGAAATTTGTCTAAGTGTTGAAAATCCCCCTACAACACTCAAATGCGACTTGGACGCAAATCCAAGGTAGGCAAGTAGAAATTTGTAAAAACATGAAAATCCTCCTGCATAGCCAGTGTGCGCCCTAGAGCGCTAGTTCAGAGGGGCCAAGAAAAAGTTTGAAAAAAAAAAAGAATCCTCCACCGTGCTCTATATGCGCCCATTGGCGTGGGTTTCTGCATGCTTTAGGAAGTTGTACAAAGTTATGAAAATCCTCTACAAGGTCTAGCATCCGCCCGAGAGTGGGGGAGAGGAAATATTGAAGAATCGACTAAGCCTAGACCAAAGGAAAGGGAGGAATGTTGAAAATTGACTAAGTCATAAAGGAAATATTAAAAATTCTCTGTCACAGACCATATGCATCTTGGGCACAAATCGTGACTAGTCAAGGAAAATTTCAAAAAGCGCTAAAATCCTTCCATGAGCCTCAATTGCGCCCATAACATGGCAATGTAGAGAGATGTTAAAATTCCCCCAAACCATCTAATTCACACTCAGGGAGAGGAATTCATTGTAAGAAATGTTCAAGTATAAAATCCTCATGACTATGATCATTTACGCCCATGGAGGGAGTTACAAAGTTGATCACAGGTGGTTAAGCAGGAAAAGAAAATCAAAAGCCAAGGAAAGAAATCATGTGGATGACAAGTTGGCACCTATAAGAGAAAGTTTCTAAAAATCCAAATCTACGCCCCCGAACCAAGATGTATTGATGAAGACAAATGCTCGAAATAACTTCTTTTGAGAAAATAGAAAGAATGTGACACATGTCGATAAGAGTGATGGAATTTATGGCAACTTGTAAGTGGTAAGAAGGAATCTCTCCTAGAATAGCAGCGCATGAGAGAATTTGAGGAAACATTTAATGCAATTGCCCAAATTAACGGGTTCCCAACTTAGCAGGTTTTGGGCATGGCCTCTATATAAACAAACTCATTTCATTTCATTCTTCACATCAAAGGTGAAGAGGTTGGTCGAAAAGAAGAAATTTATGAAGTGAAGGGTGAATTTGGAAGAAGAATTTGAAGCTTTCTCTCTCTCCAAAAGTGCAAAATTATTCTAAGTCTGGATGAGAAATGTGAAACCCTTTTGTAATTTATTGTATTTCAATTCCTTGCACGTTCTTATGCTTATTATTTTGTTCTGTAGGGAAAATATGGTAGGATCATCAAGGGTGCCAAGTGTGTCAAGACAAGGTTGGGTCAAGACCAGAGTCAAATCATTTCGAGGTGGAAGGAGATTAGTGACACCAACCAGGGCACCTTGGATCTCAAGGAATTTAAAAGGAGAATGTTTGGCTTTGTGAATCATCCTTCGTCACTGTTGGCAAAGCAGTTCATCGAAAGTCGGATCGTGGCTGCATCATGTTTTCCTTTGGCCATCCAGTGCTCAAATCTAATAATTAGTGTGCCAAATGTTGTAATCAGAAACAAAGGATAATTGTGACTCCTGAAGGCAAAACATTGGCAAATCTCACTCTCGATGCTATTGCTGAGGCATTTGGAATTCCAATTATAAAGATGTGGTATACAAATCAAAAGGAAGTGTGGAGAGGATGTACAAGGCAGGAGCAAACGAGTGTGTCAAAACTATCAACTGCAAGTGGCTGCCAAAGCCAAGATCTAAATCCAAGATACCAAAGCAGTTTGTTGGAATTAATTTAAAGATGGAGTATAGAGATTTGGTGATGATAATGAGCAGAATTTTGGGATGTGCATAGTCTTGTTTCTTCGAACCATGCATGTTCTACTATGTTGAAGAAGTAATGCTTGGGGTCAGATATATGGACTGGTTGATGCTGATAAGTGATAATCTGGATCGACAATTGTAGAATTTAGAGAAGACTCAAACCTTCTATATGAGCTCTTCCATTGTTTATATGCTGGCAAGAATGACCACATATGGAGGTTCGATAGGAACTGGACTCATATGTTGTGGATAGGAGCAACTCAAAGTATATGAATGCTTACCACAGTTGCACTTGCACAATGTTGACAAATTAAAAGAATTTAATGATACATTCTCCACGTATATTGTGTGGAGTCTCCAAGGGAATATGCACACTAGGATATCAGAGAATGCTAAGAAGCTGATAGGAGAGTATAGCTCCTAGTTTATGCAGTTCCCGACATTCACCTACATCAGTGGCTATCCATCCAAGCTTCCTAGATAACCAACGAACTAGATAATAATGTTGGAGGTCACAAGGAAGCTGGTAGCTTTTGATAAGATGCAGAAGAAAGAGAAAGGCGGACTTGACTTCCCCGTTGTCTTAGGTGATTATGATGAAATGAACATGTCACTCTCCGTAACAGAGAATTCAACAACTGAGTTGCAATTCTACAAACTCTTTTATTTTACGCCAAGGATTATGATACTTACAACAACATAAGAGTGGCGGCCGACAAGAGATTCAACCACAGGTTACATCTGGAAGATATCTTGGCCAATGCAACTAATGAATTTGAAGTTAGAAAGAGGATGTAATCTAGGATGCCACTCCATATGGTTCGGGCCACGAAAATCCATCTTGTCCCAGATCAAGTGACAGAGAATATTGTTGATGTGAGTTTTATGCCACTACAACATGCAGGATGAAATGCTCAATGTTCTAAGATGGAACACCAAGTGTTGAATCCTCTCTTGAATAAAGACACCACGGATGCTAAAGATTGCAAAGAGAGGTCATCGAGGCAACTCCAAGGTTCCTTCTTCGATTTCGCACTTAGACGCCTTGTTTCACATGCCACCTTCACTTGATTTCAATCAATTTTCCATCATTTCTTGTGATTTTCAATTCAAAATCACCCTTGATCTTTGCCATTTTCTTTCATCAAACTCATAATTCATGTCTTTCAATCACTTGATCTTCTTACTTCAAGATTTCAAATCACAACACTTAAAATTTCAATTTGCCATGATCAATTCCACCCACCTCGTTCTCCTTCATGTTCTAATTTTGTTCTTAATGGTAGGAGGATGAGGGAGGTTGTTGAGCATGGAGCCCAACCAAGGTCGGAATTCCGACCTTACCTGGGCTCATGGAGCCCCATGGAGGTCGAAGTTTTGCCTTCTCTTAGGCTTGCCCAAACTTGGTGCCTCTCCAAAATGTCAAGAGTTGGTTCCAAATTTCAAGTCTGATCTGGCTTTCTCCTTCATTTCTTGCATTCTTCAATAGCAAACGAATTTGTTTTCCCTCATGTGTTTCTTCAACAAATGAGTTGATCCTTTATGTAATTCCATTGTCAGCAATAGTCTTGCATTTCATTACTTTAATTTTCATCTCACTTGAGCTCGCAAGAACAGATCCCCACATTTGGGCGGAAATCAAAGGTTAGTAGGGCTTGAGGAGCCCCAAGAAGGTCAAAATTCCAACCTGACTTGGGCTCTTTGAGCCCCAAGGAGGTCAGAATTCCACCCTCTTGGGCTCGCCCAAGTTTAGTTTCCCAAAAAATTCACTGAGTGTTAATTACACTCCCATGCTCAATCTGCTTTCTTCATTTCCACAATCCTTATTATCATCAAATTGATTTCATTTCTTCTACAATTTCATTATCAACAAGAAGTTGACCTCTGATTTATTTAACCTTCATCAACTTGTTTGACCTTCAACTCTTAATACTCACCTTTCAAATGTCAATTTTCTTCCATACACCCCGATTTAATCTCCATGTCTGAGCAGATAAGCAGTGATTGATTTCATGCCTCATAAAGAACGGGTAGAAATCAGTGGGGTGGTTGGGCATGAGGAGTCCCACGGAGGTCGGATTTCCACCCTCCCTTGGGCTCGAGGAGCCCCACGAAGGTCGGATTTCCACCCTCCCTTGGGCTCATTGAGCCCCATGAAGGTTGGATTTCCACCCTCTCTTGGGCTCACCCAAGTTAGGTTCTCCAAAAAGTTGCTAAGTGTTGAGCTAAACCTTGATATTTCAATATGCAATTCAAAACATGTTTCATTTGCAAATTGACTTTGTTTCATAATTTCCTGGTCGCCAACAAGCTGACTTGCTTCTCATGCTTTTTGTTCAATTCATTTCATTCCTTGACGATTGCATCTCAAACTTAAAGTTTTCAATCTGACCTCACTTCCTTCAAGTCAATAATTAGCTCCTTTTTGCTCACATCTCATTGGCCAAACTTGATTCAAATGAGACCCCTCCCCTAGACTCTAAGACCACTCCAAGGCTAGGCATCTAAGAGCGTGAAAGCTGCTAAACTTCAACCAAAATCACTAAGCTACCCCCTGCTAAGGCATAAAAGGGGGTCCCCATTTGTGATGGGGCGATGGTGTGAAGACCTCACAACATCTGGCGACTCCACTGAGGAAATGTAGCCGAACATTCAAGGATAAACCTTGTTTAGAACCAAGAATATTTGATTAATCCAATTTTCACCTATCAAACAACTAGGAAATGCACTCAAAATGGAGGAAGCCACGAATTGAGCTAAGAACCTGTATCTTTAGTTACTCATGTGTGTGCAACTATGTTAATTTCCCTCTCAACAAGAACATTAGAAGTCCCGAAGTCTATTGTAATTAGCTATTTGACATCCATACTCTAATAGCATCTTAGATAGAGCCTCGCTGCCAGTCAGGCGTCTATAGCCCCGACGAGATTATCATTGTGATTTGACAAAAAACATTGCTCTACTTCTGGCAGATTTGCATTGAGTAATACTAGTAGAGATATTTGCACGCCCAAAGCCAAAATGTGATAAAATTTCATGTCTTTTTTCTCGTCTTTTCAATATTCAAGTCGGGGAGCCAAATTCAAGACCAATGGGGAGCATACCCACTGCCCAAACCAATTCACTTCCCTGTCATTAGCACTTTATCTGATACTACATCTACATTTGCATATTTCATTTTGGCCCATAAGCAGTGAATCTTATATTGGGTTTGGAGATATCATACTGGCAATGAAGGAGGCGTAAGATCTTTCACTAATTCCAACTTCTCCTTGAAGACTCCAATGACCTGGAGCAATTAAGTGTGAGTAAAATGTTGTAACTGAAAGACTTAGATGCTCAACACAATGCATGATTCCACTCCAAATTTAGGACAAATCCTTTCCAAAAGGTCGGTTATTAGGAACAATCTCCAATCTGAGAGATCCTCATAGAGAGATATCCAGGAAATGGACTGATCATACCCAACAGAAGTATGCCAAAGTGTGCTTTAAGAACATATCACCTTTGCTGTGAATGAGATCCCTCTCCAACCTAACCTATTAAAGAAAGGAAACCTAAACTACAACAACTAGACCAAAAGCAACTAAACCACTAGAATCAAACGATCCTAGGCAGACCTAAGACAACTAAACTACTACAAACAACGCCTAAACCCACTCAAGACAAATCTATGAACTAAAGCAACTAAAGCTACCAAGCAACTAGAACTAACAACCTCCACTCTAAGATCGGAGCCACCCGAGATCTCAAGTCAAATGACTTAAGGCAAATTAAACACTGGCTCCTAAGACACCTAAACTAGCACAACAGAAAGGAAAGCTATCCTAACTATGTACGAAAAGGAGTCCAAAGGAGACCTAAGTTCGGAAGTAATGCTTAAGGAATTGCCCATTGACAAGCAATGGCACATCCTCTCTAGTTGAGCTTAAACGCATTCTCTCCCAAAATTTTGTCAAATTTGTCATGATCTCCTCATTTTTCATGTGCTTTATCCTAGTACAGGACTGTGTTTGAAATTTTGAAGGCCTTGATCCTAACCTGTCTTTCAAACCATCTCTTAACTATCCCTTGGTGTTTCACAAGTTTATCTAGGGCTTCATCTCTCTTCTCATCCAGTTGCAATAAGTTGGGACAATCTTGATTGGACCCTTTTCTCATTGTCGAAGTACTCTTGCGTGAACTACAATGTTGGGATTTTCAATTGAATTGGGAAGACCGGGTCTTGTCCGTATATCAAATGGTATGGCAAGGTTCCTAAGGAACTCTTTATCCTAGTTCTATCTAACCAAAGAGTGAATTTCAATTGTGTGCCAATCTCTTCGCTAATAATTTCTTTATGACACCCAACAAGTTCTTATTAGTTAATTCAACTAGGCCATTTCCCTGGGGATAGTAATTAGATAAAAAATTTGAAGTAATCCCATAATCAAAAGCCCAATTAGAAAACTTAAGTGAAGAAAATGCAAGACCATTATCATACACCAGAGCATAAGGACATCCAAACCCGGTGACAACCTTTTCTTCAAGAAACTTAATCACAACATCAGTATTGCATAACTTCAAAGCTTGGGCTTCCATCCACCTTTTACAATAATCAGTACCGGTTAGAATGTACCTGTGTTGTGCTGAGGAGGACGGATTAATCATACCAATAAAGTCAAGACCCCATTTAGCAAATGTCTTTACTTCAATCACTGGCTGGAGAGGCATCACAAGATTCTTCTCTCGACATGCAGTTGTCTGGCAGATGTGACAAGTCTTCACATGCTCATATGTATCCTTGAATAAATTTGGCCAGTAGTATCCCCATCTCGGTATCTTATAGGTTGTGGCTAGACTTGCTCTGTGACATGTCCCAAACTTTTAATGTAATTGTTCTAAAATTCTTTCTACCTCTTTCTTTCCAACGCACCTCAAGTAGATACCTTCATGGTTTTGCTTGTACAAAACTAATCCTTGCAATTATCTTTGACCCAAAATGACACCAAGGCCCAAACTTGAATTACACACGCTACATCACAAATTAGTATTATAGGCCTTACAAACGTTTCTATCAAAGGCACAAAGTTTCTCCTCCTAACTTGGGACGAGTTAGGTAGTAGCTCTGATCCCCAATCCCCATTGCATCCCTAAGTTCATGCTATGTAATGTCTCCTTCTGGGATTACCCTATATTTTGCCCAAGAATCACAAATCAATAAAAAAAGGGAACATAATATAGTTAGAGATATAACTTTACCCAAAGAATGTAAAAGAAAGATAGATCCTTGTTGAGATCCTACAATCATGTTAGACAATTACTAAAGATACAATTCATAAAATCAATTATTACTACTAGGGTTAAAGAAATATATTCACAATCATCTTAATCACATCGACAGAGAGGATCGGATTTGCAGGTTATGCACCCTGGCCGAGATTGAGACTGAGACACTTTATCTTTCGTTGCCCTACTTACTGTGAGATCAAAGGGAGATTCTACTGCCTATTCAGAGGGTACAATTCTCTGACTACTTTCTTCAGCTACACTGATCAGAAATGCCTCGCACTTTATCTCCGTGAGACTACCCAGCTCCACAAGCATACTCTACAGCTTCTTTTCCCACAGAGACAGATATCCGATCAGCTCATTACGGCCTACTTCTTGCCCTCATCTCTGTTACAGGGATTGAAGCGGCCTCATGATGCCTCCACTACCAGTCACTCCAAATCGGTGAGACCCCGCAACACCTCTACCCGTCAACGACACATCTCCAGCAATTCACAGCGACAACTCAGGACTCCTACTCACCTGGACCATTATCCTTCTGTTTTGGATTTCTTTTCACCTGAAAAGGACCCTTAGTCCTTTCTGGGTGCTTTCTCCTTTCACTTCATGTTTCTTGCTCTCTTTTGTATTTCTTGTTCTTGCTTTCTTTCCCGACCCCTATTTTGTGGTATGTTGGTTTGCTGCTCCTTTTGTTGTACATTTCCTGTCCCCTAGACCCTTGTTGGTCTCTTGTTGGACATTAATAAATTTATCTTATCTTATCTTAATCATATAACATATATAATTTATTATTTGGGCTCAATTATAATAGGGCTTCAATAAGGAGACATGATAGGGTGCCTGAAGTGATCCTCCACCCTAGGACCAAGAGCAGATATACCATCCCTCTTGGCCTCATGTGGCCTTCTGCCATCCATCCTTCATGAGGTGGGGTACCTAGTGAGGAAGCTTGTACCCGCCCTTCATATTCATGCCACACTATTTGACCTCCTATGATTAAGACCCCCTTGAATTCATCCCAACAATAAACCAATGTAGAGGTTGGAGCGGAAACTACAATATGGGATCTTTTCACACCATCGCCTCATTGCAAATGCGGACCCCCTGTTTTCACTTTTGTTGTTAGTAGGTGTAGGCTTTAGGTTAGGTAGGCAGCATTTCAAAGTCTTGCAAGTCCCTAGAAATTCAAGTTTTGGTCAAGGTAGGTCTTAAGGAGGGGTAGTACTTTCAGTTGAAGCATCAAGTTTGAACCTTCATTTAGACAATGTGTTGACTCAAGCCTTAAGAATAGAAAGCAATGTGATTCTCCAACTTGATCCAATCACCATCAAAGACATCAAATTTTCGTTCAAGTTTATATGAACAATCAAGGTTGGATGGTCAAGGTAAAAGCATGGAATTGTGAGGTTTGGGTAAAGATTAGATTTGAGCTTTCACTTAGCCATTTTGAGAATGTTCAAGTCAAGCCTAAAGGCCTGACAAATTCAACTAAGTCAAGACATTGAGCCCAAATCAAATCAAAATTTGAAATCCAAAAGGAGTTTGCTCAAGTGCAAGTCTAAATTCAAGTTGCAAGAACAAGGTCGAACTCAATACACAATCAATTTCAAAGCTTAGTACATGTGATATTTCCCAACTCCCTTCCAATTTCTGACCTCAACAAAGCTTAGTACATGAGATCTTGCCCAACTCCATGATCATTTCCACCCCTAAGTACCTTGCATCTCGCCCAACAAGGATGTGATTTCCAACTTGGGCAAGCCTAGAAACATTACATTGCGCTCAACTAGTGTTAAAAATCCATTCAGCTTAAGGCATGGTAAATTGCCCAATGAACATGTAAATTCTGACTTGAAGAGGTAAGTACATCACATCACGCCCAATTACCTTCAAATTCTGACCAACAAGACCAAGTACATGTGATCACGCCCAACTCTATGCCAATTTATGACCTAAATACCATGCATTTTTCCCAACATGAGGCTGATATCCGACCTGTACATGTGCACACGCCCAATGCATATACATATTCTGCCCTATATCAACTTGTCTTCAAATTCGATCGAATGACTTTAACAAGTCGATTGTTGTGATGAAATTGTTCATAAAATACAAAAGAAATCAGACCTAAAGGGAGGTGTGAATTGCAAATTTGTGTTTAAATTTCAAAATCTGAAAGTGAATGAGCCTTGTAAAGTTCGAGATTTTTCCAGTTCTGAGTTTATTTACTCAGAATTTTATTGCACTCAGCATGGTATGTGAAATGATAAAAGGCTGTGAGTGCATTTTGAGGGATTGAATTTGAACTCAATAAGATATATGATTAAATTGTTCTCAATTCAACTCATCATTCAGCCTGCAAACAAGGAGATGTAATCAGATTTTGATCATAAGTTCTAATTTCTTGATATTAATCCTTTTGATTTGAAGTGAAATGTGAAATTTAAATGTTTAACAAAACGATGTTGTTTTGCAAGGTGAAATGGGAAGCTGAGTGTGGAAGGCAAGGTTCAAGTCAAAGTTCAAATGGAGGAAACAAGGAGCTGAATGATTCAAGTGCGAGTATAATTTAAACACCAAGAACAACATGGAGACCTTGAACATCATCAAACCACAAGGTGTTCATCAAGCAAGCAAGGTGCAAATCCAAGTTCAAGACATCGAAATAAAATTTGAAGAGCAAGTACAACATCATGATCAAGGCTACAAGTAAGAGGAAATTATTACAAATTTGAATTTCCTCGAAAATCCAAGTTCAATTGAAAGATTCAACCATATCAAACCATCACTCCTCCAAGAGCAGGACCAAGGCGAGATACCAATACAAGCGAGTTTATGAACATGTAAATGAGAATATTTTGGAGGAAAATTTATGAAAATGAAGCAATTTGGGAATATGAAGCATCACAATCAATCCAAGGATGGAGAATGTTGAGAAACAAGAGATATTGATGAAGCGTATAAGATATTATGTTGAGCTGACGCCCACTCATCTTCAACCAACCAGAAAATTTAAGTTCCATGGTCCAAGATCAACCAATCAGATCATGCCAAGTGTACATGTGAACCAATGTTTTCATTGGTCTATAAAGGCTATGTGATTTTATTATCGGCCTCACAAGTGGTGTTTTTATGTAATTGGATAAGTATTTAATGTTTGTAGCTTGTAGTTATATTAGGGCTTTGTTGGATTAATCTTGGCCCTTGATATTGAATTGATCTTGGCTATTCAATATACTTGAGCTCACTATAAAAGGCAAGGCCTTCTCATTTGTTAAGGATGGAGACTTAGAGAGATTGTTGCAATAATACTACCAAAGTAATTTCAAATTCATTGTTGGTCTTCATGGTGAATTACTTGTGTTATTTTGGAGTATTGCATGGTTTCTACATTTCCTCACTTAGATTAGGGTTTTTATTTATGTTGAGTAGAAGTAAAGGTAGATGAATGGAAGATGTTGTTGACTGGTGAACTATGGTGAAACTAGTGTCCATACCTTTTGATACTTGTTGATTGCAAACATCAGTGTAAGGTTAGTCTGGGCCTTATTGCAAACATTTAACTTCAATTGAAAATGTTCATTTGGATTGCACCATTATTGGGTATTTGAATGAGTGTTGACAATATGAAAATCATACCTGCATCCTTAGAAGCAAGCACCCTCCTTTGCGTAGTTGATTTGGCGAAGCAAGGACTAGTTAGAGTTTCACCTTATCATCAATGATCTCTTGCATTGTTAGAGTTAGATTAGACTTCCTAAACCCTTACCTATTTGCAATTTTTTGGGTTAGAAGTAGTTGAAGAGCCTGCATTGCTATATCATTCGCATTTGCAAAGTTGATATTCCATTGAATGAACAACGTAAGTCCCAAAGTGATTACCAACAAATCACATCACAAAATTGAGTTAAGCCCACAATAAGAAGGAACCTTGAGGTAATCTTAGTTGATCACACAATCATATACATTAGTTAGCATCTAAGCTTCCTTATTCAAGAGAGGATTTGATATTTGGCGTTTCGTCCTAGATTACTAAGTGTTTCATCCTATATGTTGAAGTGGTCACAAAACTCGCATCAATACTACCCTAGGCCCAAGAGTGGATATACCATCCCCCTTGTCCTCATGTGGCCTTCCACAATCCATCCTTCCTGAGGTGGTGAGCCTAGTGCAAAAGCTTGTTTCAGTTTCTCCCTTCTTGTATTTCCTTCCTCACCTCGCCATGATTGATTGCTGCCATTTGATGAATAAACTAGAAATGCACATTATTTCTTATATCTAATATATATGATGTTATGTATCAAATATATTATTTAATTACTGCATATATTAATATGTAAGGAATTGTGCATTTAAACATTATCTTGCTGCATATATCAAGCATACATATTAAAGACATGTTCATACATGCCACTATGCCACAATGAACAAGAATGCTACTGCCTGCAGTCAGTAACAACTTCTGATCTCATTCTGATCGCTGATATAATCTGTTGGTCTGCTCTTATGACAATCGATGCTCATTTATCACTTTCCTTGACCTGTTTGATATCTTCTGACTGATCTGCTTTTTACGAGCAGTGATACTAATTGAATTGTTTTCTGCTATGTTGACTGATATTCCTTTTATTGATGGTTTGATCTGTATTTGATTGTTGTATCGATTTCCTTCATTCCTTCCATCCCTTCCATTGCGGTTCCTCCTTTTATATCTCAATGTCTTCATGGAGAGGGACGACCCTTGGAATGGACACAACCTTTCTCATAAGTCGGCCCTCTTATTGGCAATATTAAATACTTTAATTTTCACTGATTTTCTTTGATGTTGGGTCAGCTATCCTAACTAAGTCTCATCCTTAAATCACTGCCTTGAACTCCTAATTTAATTTTAATTAAATCTCTTTTATTTAGGAAATTGCTGCCCTTGATAAATTCTTTAACTTAATTTTTAATTAACTTCCTCTATGCATCACTAGCACCATATTTGGTGCCATCTTTATTGAAATCGTCTCAGTATATTTTAAAGGGTTGCAACCATGGCTTAATACAGGTTGCGACCTAATTATCTTGCAGGGACATGGGATGTTACCCTCTTGCTCTAGCATGCATAGGTTTGTAACCCAAAAACCTAACCTCCAATGACTCTTTGACATGCACTCGGCCGCAACACCAAACCCCAATCTCCAGTGGCTCTTTGGTACGCATCGGGCCACAACATGACCCCTGATCTCCAACAATGCTCTGGCATGCATCAGAATGAAACAACCCTTGACCTCCAGCAACTCCTAGGCACAGATCACCTTGGACAAGAAGACTTTTATTAATTGTTTTTAAAAGGGGCATGACAATGCAATAACTTTTGATCCAAAAGGTCGTTGAGGAGCTTTTTCTTTATCTTGTAAAGCTCGAAAAGATCCACCCAACAAGCGTCTTTGAAAACTAAATCGAACAACCAAAAAAAAATATTTTGCTCAAAAACAAAGTCCATAACCCAAAATTTAAGTTTATATGTTTCATAATCCAAAAACTACATTCTTTATATACACATTAGGAGCAAGGTTGAAACACCTTTCCTAATACATATCTTGTGCATCTCTTATTATGTAAATGTATATTCAGAAATATGTCGATATGTGTCATAAGTTTTGTTTTGGACTGGCCTTGCCTTTTTTCTTTAATTTGATAATCTAGAGCCGAGGTTTACTAATAAAAAAGAAAAAAAATTACGGAGCGAAAACAGCATATAGAAGTGCAAGTCTAGAGCATTTGTAAATTAGCATTTATCCTGCAGCAAAATTTAATTGCTGCAAGATGATTCTGTGATTCAAGATAATAAGCTGCATTTTTCCTCAGTAAGAAAGGGTCTGCTTCTTGAGCAAGATTGTTTGGCTGACTCTAATGTCTCTAATGCTTAGTTTCTGTAATGTAGATAAGCAGAGATCACTGAGATTTATAGTTGCAAGCGTGTATAATTAGGTATATTGAATGAGAGATTTCATTATTCTTCTTTCCTCTCATCTCCTACTCCCTAGTTTGGGATTGCATTCATTATAGTTACATTTAGTCCAAGAACCTATAATTCTATGGCATAGATATTGCCACGACAGATCATAAGATTATACCCCCGATTGGACAAGGGTATAGTTCAACCCTACAATAACGAAGCTCCCGCAAGAGCATTGACCCAAGTTGAATGTCCTCTCCGCCACGCTAAGAAGATTCATATATCCAGCAAAGACATGGCCAGTTTGTAGACTAAGAAATATGGACTGGTTCCCCACACGACAATAAAGGCAGCTCATAACCTCACCTAAGATTTACCAACCGTGAAAAAAGCCTATAATTTCCCATAAACTTAAGCTGCCCCATAACCGTGGCAGTCCTGCAATATGTGGGCTAAAAAGCGTTGAGCTAAGTTAAAGTATAACCAATCTTGTCCTACACATATAGAGAGGTGCCTCATAATCTCACCCAAAATTTACTAGGAACCCATAATTTCAATCAATGATAAAGACTGCCCATAATTCCAGCAATTTGCGGTTAGTTTATGTGAAAGCTGGCTACTAACCTTGCCCGGGATTCCCAAAACCAAGAAAAACAATGTTTTTCACAAATGATTGACTTACAGTAGAAACAAATTTATGTGTACATTGGAAGCAAATTAACTGTCCACCTGTTTGTATGTATATGCATCTTAAATTGTTGTTTATAAGATTTGTTATTTTTAAGTATTTCAGGGGAAACAATTTGTTGTAGATATATCCAAATGCATAACTTCAACAGGCGAAATTATGGTCAAGGTCTTACTTACCAATTTCGTCTGGTGGGGATATGCCTGGAACCCTTCCCGCCAACTGCAATTGTTTTACTGCCAATGCCTTATCAGAGAATCCCACCATGGCAGACAGCATTGGAAAACCCAACATGACTGCAACTCTCCTGCTAATCTCTAATCCATCTTTTTCATTTTCCTCCTCCCCTGAAACTAAACGGGTAGGATGCAAAACATTTGGTCTGTAATTTTTTGAAAACCTGGTTGATGTTTTGATAGTGTAAGGAGATAGGAACCCAATCCTGCTGCCAGAAATTAAAGCTTGTCGGCGTAGAATTAAATGCTGGTTTGTGAGGCTATCAGACCAGAATGTTGCTCCCACAATTTTGATTTTATCGTTACAACCTGCAAGGACAATCATTTTGGAAATCCTTGTTGATGGCTTTAAGCAAATGAAAAAACGCTCATTAATAAGAGAACGCTCATTAATAAGAGCATTGGAAGGATGCACATCTTGGTATTGATTAATGTCACAATGATTTATCAAATTTCTAGAAACTTGGCGAAGAGCTTTCGTATCTTAGATGCATGGCATGCATTTTCCAAGAATGGAAGAAAATGAATGATTGTGAGCGAATGAAGCAGTGTTAGGATAAACGACATGCCACATGTCGAAACATCAGAGATATTGAAGGTGCTCGAGATACAGTTTGATGCTGACTAAGCATCTGAACACTTGAGAGTATCAAATATGCTTTTTATATGAAAAGTTTCGCTATCTAATCTTTGATCAGTATTGTATGGGCTGTTGAGTTTTATGGTACCATTCTCTATGCAGCACTCAAAGTGGGCAATGGGTATGTCTAATAAGTGTGAAAAGTCAATTTAGAAATGGAGACATATAGGTCAAGAATTTGATGAGTAAATCAATAAGGAATTTTAATGACGTTCACGAGACTAGAGGCTTAAGGGGTCAAGAAAGAACCAATTAAACTGTTTGTTGAAGTTTCTCTAAGCAAACCCTTCTATTGGGGATCCTCATTAGGAAAGTGGCAGTTTTGTGTAAGTTTGCCTCTTCAAAAAGCTCATTCAAACTGTTCACTTGTAAGTTGTCTTCATAATGACTGTGAATGTCCTCATAAGCAACACACTCCTTGATAAAATGTCACTCTGTTTCAACCACCCCTCTGTTACAGAATTACAAGTTCTTTCTTCCCACATTTCTTTGGGAACTTTCCATCTACCAGTTTCGCGCCATAAATGGTGAGAGCTGGTCCTCAGCTGAGCAAACAGAATTTTTGCTTTGCCTTTAATCGTGGAACCTAAGTACTCCTTATCGCCATGGTCCCACTTAGGGCTAAATTCTTTGACATAGTGGGCTTTTTTCCTGCCTTCCTGTTTTGTCCACATGGCAATTTTGAATTTCTCTAACACCCGCTTTTTTATCTCAATGTTAGTGTATGGGCACTTGTGGGGGGTTTATGTTCCATTTGTTTAACCACTTGCTATTTTGTATCTTCCAAGTCTTTTTCCTCCGTTCTAAATCCTCTGCCACTACCATCCTACGCGCAGTGCACACCCATATTACCCACTTTTTTTAAGTGTCATTGATGGTTTCTAATTTTGAACCGTATATGATAGGCTAGAAACTAGCAATCACACCTTAGTGTGCAATGGAAATGCCTTTTTTATTTGTTTTTGGGTTTTGTTATTTTCTTTTATTGTCATTAATGGATAATTGCATTTTTAATTAGTAAGTACACTATAATTTATTAAAGAATTTATATAAGTTTTAAAATTTATTAGATTTTATAAAATTTATTTGAATTACTACTTTAGTTTTAAAATTTTAATTCCTTTACATTTATGTTCTATTTTATGATCATTTTTAATTTGTTGATATTGAGTTTATCTATTAGTTACTATTAATATTGTTTGAATTTATATTTAAATTTATAATAAAATTGTATTTATTAATATTGAATTTATCTTTCACTTAATATTAATATTATTTGTATAAATACTTTCAAGTTTATTATAATTTTTATTTGTTAATATTAAATTTATCTTGCAAATATATCTTAGATGCATATTTTATTAATATTTTAATTATAATTTTTATTACTATAAATTTTTATTTATTTAAATGTTTTACATAGATTGAGCATTTGAAAAAAGAGGGAGTAGTCATAGTGTCCATCCTCCAAAGCTCAGAGGTTGAGAAGAGGCAAAGGTCGATCATGAATCTTTGGAATGTCGGCCTCCCCTTCCAACATCTTCAATGCCTCTGTCATGCTTGGTCTGAATCTCACCATTACATGAGCACGCAGAATACCCACTAAAACAAATCTCTCCATAAATGTGCCAAGGCCCCTTCACGCGGATTACGCTATCTAAGATCTCGATCATTTTCCTTGCCTTCACAATCTTCCATGCCAATCAGTGATAAGATAATCATATGGGGACTCCACAGATGTGTCCAGAGTCTTTCTCCCACTCACAATCTCCAAAGAACAACCCCAAAACTGTACACATCGCTTATGTCTGTGAGCTGACCATACAGAACATTCATTTGATCATCCAACAGAATGTTAGTGGCATTAATTGTTGGAATTATATTGGAATGATGTACTGAGAGGGGAGGGGTGAATCAGTACCTCTAAAACTTTTTCTTGGTTAGCTCATTAACCCTTAGTCATCAGTTTGTAAATTATCTTATCTAACTGATCATCTTTCTCTATGTATATGCAATCATAACATGATTTCCTTTAATATGTAACCATACAAGAAACATTCATGAAAATAGATAACACATGACACAAAATATGATATCGCAGAAAACTCCTGTTAGGAAGTAAAAACTGTGGTAGGGATTATTACCCACAAGACTTCACTATCTGCAGATAAGAAGGGGTCGGTTAAGGCTTACAAATGGTCACTTCTGATGACCTACCCTGTTAGGAGTATTATAGTGGAGACCTGTTAAGATCTACTTCGTTTGAAGCTTTAGCAACACTGTTAAGTGTGCACTTTGTTAAGAGATTTGTAAAGAACAGTTAAGTCCACCTTCTACAAAAGGATTTTAGATGTGATGCACTTGTTAGAATGCAACTACATAAGTCTTTGATCAGATGATGTATGCAATCTCCAATTGCTGATAATAGATCCAATAAAGCTTCCTATGTATGAGTAATCATCTTTTCATGATTGAATAATACCTTTGTCTGCTCGTCGGTAGCCTCTGTGTGTTCTTGACAACTAGTGTGATCTGTTTCTAAACTTTGCATGAATTCTGCCTTCTGCTCCTTAGATGCTCTTCGTGGCTATCAACAATAATGAATTCATTATTCACAATTGATTGAACATCTATTTATACTAGATTTTAGCTCTATTCTTGATTCACACTTCGCAAGTTAACTCTAGATCCAAGGTTTACAACTTAACCTTGATCTTTAGTTAGATGTGTTTTAGATCCGTTAGGATGCTTTAAAACATTTACATAAAGCTTGCTTGACCCTCAAGTTATGATTTAAAATAAATTAAAACTCTATAAATAGAATTACATGCTTTATCTGACGTGTAAAACTCAGATCCACTTTTAGTGGGTTCTCTAACTAACTGTCAGTTCTAACAGTCGGTTTTCTTTGTCGTCGGTGTTCCTTTCTTGAACTATTCGTCGGGTATGCTTTTTCTGCTCTGTCAGTTTTGTTCTCAAAACTTGTATCGTCAGTGATGATCTTCATGTTGTATTATTGACCCGTCAGTGATGTCCTGTTCACTTCGTCGGTGCAACACTTGTCAGTGTTCGTTGGTCAATTTCATACTTAGCATTTTCTCATGACCTTTTTGTTCTGTCGGGTATGCTCATTGTCTGCCGGTAATGCTTGTAGTCTGCCAGTAGTGCTTGTACCGATGATCTCTGTCAATGTTTTTCACTAAGTGTACTAATGGAAAAATAATGTCATCAATCTCCCCCTTTGACATTAGTATCAAAAATAGTGTATGTGCAACATACGGGATGTATTAGTATGTACACCTGTGTATACTCCTTCCTTAGTCATTTGAATGACTCTCCCTATGTATATGTCGGTAAGTGTAAGTATATATACATTTCCTTATGTACTCTCTTTTTTGATATATTGTACATAAATATCTTTACATATCTGTTCCTTTTGTACATATAATATACATTTCCTTTCTATTCCTCATTTTTTGATAATAAAGGCAAAGGTACTTACAGCTTGTCAAAAAGGTGGGAATGTGAGGACTTGATCTCCTCCATCATCTTTTCCCATTTTTCTTTCAGCATTTCTAGAGCCATTTGCTCAAGTGATATCCATACATGTATATCATAGATGTTGTCTACTACAGACATCTTTGGGGTTGCAATTAGGTTTCTTGCTTCAAAAATATGTTGTTGTAGAATTGTAAGATTAGGCAATCTGTGTGCTTGTAGCTCTGTAATCTCACCTCTTAGTTGTGTTTCATCATCCCATATTTCTTGCCTTAGCCTGTTAGCCTCAATGACCTTGTCATGATGCGCCTTGATACTGTCTGCATTTGAGGTTAGGCTTTGTGCACTCACTATGACATTAGAATATATCTCTGCTAATTGGTCACTATTTTCCTTTATAAACTTTTCAAGTGTGCACATCTTTTGAACTAAGGTAATTGCCTCAGCAATCATTGGCTCTA
This sequence comes from Thuja plicata, assembly GCA_018584345.1. Taxonomy (NCBI): domain Eukaryota; kingdom Viridiplantae; phylum Streptophyta; class Pinopsida; order Cupressales; family Cupressaceae; genus Thuja; species Thuja plicata. Next base: position 3,088,985 of record MU228530.1, on the reverse strand, counting down.
ATTGATCAGTTAGTTCAGAGAGCTTTACCTTGTTCAGTGCCACTTCTTGGCTGATCTTATCAATTAACTTGTATTGATACTTCTTCTCTGCTTGTTCTTCCATTGCTTGTTCTGCATCTATATTATGATCTGTGATGGTGTCGGTAAGAATAGCAATATGCTCCTTAACTGTAGCATTTGGTTCAAGTTTCACCTCAGGAACAAGTTGTTGGAGGATGTCTCTTGCCTTGTCAAGTGCCATCATTTCCCTGTGTTCCTATATCATTTTCTTCTGAATGGATTTCCTTTGGCATATCACTCCAAACTCTCTAAAGTTTATCACTATCCAAAGTAGTAATATCCCAGTTTGGGACTTCTATTACTTCATCCATTGTAACAGCCAAGATGTCTTTCTTCAATGTTTTCTTCTTCTTTGGCTGGGTGGCAAATTGATGTATTACCATTTGTAAATCTTGAGATTGGGTTGACCTAGTGGGTGAGGGTCGAGAAGATGAGGCATCCTTTTGTTTCTGTTATGAGTCCACTGACTGGTTTTGTGAAGATGTCTCCTCATTGGCCTTAGGTGTATCAACAGATATATTTTCTTTTTGATTTGTGCCTTCATCCTGCTTAACTTCTTCACACTTATCTTTTTCTTCAACCTTTCTCAATGTATCATTAGTTTTGTTATCTGCATCTTTATTTTGATCATTCGACACTTCTTGCTGATTGTCGGTTGCATCCTTCATTTCTGTATATGTATCCTTTTGAGTGTTGGATGCATCTTTATTTTCATCAGTACCCATACCCTTGGGTATATCATCATCCTTTTTAGATGATTTATCTTTACTTGATTGAATATCAATAGCATCTATTAATATATTCATATTTGTTGGTGTATTGACTGTTGCAGTGTCAATAGTTGAATCTTGTCCATTCGTATTGCCCTTTGCAGTATTTATGTCTTCATCTTTTTGTACTTCTACTGCAAGGTCTTTTCCTGTAGTGTCATTGACAATGTTTTCTAACCATGATTCATCGTTTATATCATCATCTAAGTTACCTTTTATTGTTAACTCTTCTTTGGTAACTTCTTCATCCTCTAAATTGATGTGAATTGGACTTGCTGGTACTTGATTTTCTTCACTATTTTTAGGTCATTCTTCATCTATAATATCAACCTATTTCTGGCCGATTATTTGAACTTCTTCACTGTCGAACTTAGCTGTTGATTTATCTCTCTGATTGACAGTTTCCTTCTCATAACTACTCTCCTCGGCAGGATTGAGTATCTTGCTCCACTTATCATGAGCTTCTTGTTCAAGTTCTATAAACTTCTCTTCAAGAAATTTGTAAGCTCTCATCTTGGATAAGAAATTTTTCTCATATTTCTCCATGATTTCATTTATTTCTTCCATTTTTTATTCAGAAGGCATAAGAGAAACAAGTACTCTTTCTATTATCCTTTTCTCCTCATGGAGTGAAAATGTGAACCTAGAAGATAGTCTAATCAACAGTTCTTGTGGTACATCACATGTAGTGAATTGAAGTGGGACATAATAGTGTCTGCACATTTTAGCTATAATTGCATCTTCAATTTTATTCTATTCTACAGAATCCCATCTCAACCATTTCCTAATCTTAAGATGTCCAATAGATGATGCTTCAGAAATGTACTTACATATTTCATCAATGTTTTCAGTAGTTGATGTCACCTTTGATGTTTCCTTTGCTTGTTCACTTGCAGTGTCAGGCTCATCCATAGCTGAGTCCTCTATATCCTCATTTTTCTGAACAAATTTCCTCCTTTTGGTAGGTTTCCCAATTGGTTGTTTTCCTTTTGATGTGTCCAGTTTCCTCTTATACACCTTTCCTTTTACCATGGAAGTAGGAGTTGCATCCTTTGTTGTCTGACTCCTCATTCTTGATTTCTTAGGTGGAGGAGGAGGTGGTGAATCAAACTGTTCTTCCTCTTATTCATTCTCTTCTGTTGTATCGTCGATGGGTAACTGGTCCTTGGTGATTTCCTCCTTACCCTCTTGTTCCTCTTCACCTTCCTTTTCTTCTTCACCTTCAGAAGATATATTCAATTGCTTTTTCAAATTCTTCACCATTTTGCATGACTGTTTTACAACTTTCTTGATAACAAGACCTGTTTTAATCTTCTATTTGGCCTCTTCATAGGTGCCAAATCTTGGTTGCTTGTTGTCCACTGGTTCATTTAATAGTGCCTCAATGCACTCCTTGGCTAGTCCTGCCTTGATTTCATATTCTAACCATGTAAGCCATGACTTCCTGGGTACTACTGCTTGGATGTACGTGAAGTCAGTATCTACCATAAAACATATATTCTCTTTGTGTTCCTCTATCAGATTTTTAGGAATCCTTGTTCTAAATTGCAGCATTTCCTTAATGGTTTTGAAATACTCATGCATTACATTATCAAAATTTGTTCCTAGTGATTCTATGAATTCACCTATCTGAATGGTTATAAGTCTGCTTGTGTCCCATACAACTTTTCCTATTGAAGGAAAGTATTCTTCAAAGTAAAAGAATATGCACATTATGAGGGAACCAAACTTACAAGTGTTTGTCCTTGAAGATCTTATTGTGCACATGTTCTCCTCCAGTTGATGTAACAGGATCTCTGCAAGATCCATCTTCTTTCCTTGTTTGATGATCTTGTCTACTGTGCTCATAGCAGTACTAGATATGTTGTTCATTCTTCTTGCTTGTAAGATTTTATATCCAACAACACATGCTCCAAACTTCAGCTCTACATCGGTAATGGTGTTGACCTTAAGTGCTCTTTTGTCTGATTTAGCACCAGTCAGTTTTTCAACTTCCGCCAAGGATGGGTGCTTGTGAGCTTGTGGTTTTTCAGTCATAGGATAACCAGTGATCACGTGAATAACATCCTTTGTTATTGGCTTTGGCATATTAAGCCATAAAGTCTTATTGTGCATTCTGCTGAGAACAATCTTTATCCACTCTGTTTTGAAGACCTTGGGGAAATGCAGTGCATTCATGAGTCCCTTTACTTCCATATGTTTATGCTCTTCTTTGAGCTTTCCAGCGTCATCACATAGTGCACTATAGGCATTATCTAGGTCTAGATCTCCTATTTTTGAGATCTTGCAGTGTCTATAGGACCTTACATCCTCTACCAGTTAAACCCTAGGTGGGATTCTGGAGAATGCTCTGGAATTGTCAGGTTGTGATGTTATTTCTGGGTGTATTTTGAACTTGGGTTCAACACACGAGCCTCTGCTGACAAGCTTGAATGGTTTCACCTTATTTTCCTTAATCTTATCAACTCTAGAAGTCGATGCCATCACGTTGCAGAAATTTAGGGCTTTTCACAAATAAAACAGTGCGGTCAATGAATGTGATTACTTACAAATTCTCTGTGATTGTCTGTGAATGTGAATGCTTTGTGTCAAATTGATTCTTGCTTGAAATTGCTTTGTTGTGCTTTGATCTGCTTGAAAATCGCAGGTGCAAAAATGAGTTTACCCGTCGGGCTTTTATAACCTTTTTGTTCCCTAAGTTGTCATTAATGCTTACCAACTCGTTGGTATATAAAGATTGAGTTTGTCGGTAGAGACATTCATAACATCTTCGGTGTCTATGCAAAGCGTCAAGGCTGCTAGCGACTTTGGTGACTTCACCGACGATGGTCGGTAAAGTGGCGAAGATAGCTTTTGTTGCCTCAAGGTTCACCGATGTCCGTTGGTTTACACTTAGCTTGTGTAATGACTGACACATTCCAGCGAGTAGTGCTAACTTTTCTGTGTGTGTTCACCGATGCAAATTGTGCCCAATAACTGATGGTTATTTTTCAACAGTTTCAACAAGTAACAATATATTGCATCTTTATTCATGCTAATATTATAATATGAACTATGTGTAATGGAGCTAATGTATAATATAAATTTTCATAATGAAGTTCCATACATACTTGTGCATTTTAGTTGGATGTAGTGATGTCACCAGATCCATTGGATGGGGTGTCATTATTTGTATTTCTTGTTCCAGCACCTTCAATGTTTGTGGCTTTTACCCACATCTTGTTTCTCATTCTCTTGATGTCATCAATGGTATTTCCATTGGGATGAATACTTGTATCTGTCAGTCGGTCTTTGCAATCTTTTATCACATGTCCAACCTTATG
>MU228530.1:3042740-3084737 GCA_018584345.1 Thuja plicata | reverse complement strand
TGTGTTATAGTCCCAAACATATGAGTTACCTACTCTTGTTAGTTTGTGGCTATTATCAGTTTCTTTTGGTGTCCAGGCCTTGTTGTTCTTTTTCCAGCACTCTTCATGTGTATGCCCATTCATCTTGCAGGTAGGACAGTACTTGTCCATGTAGGTTTTCCTTTTTGGATTTGTCACTTTGGATCCGCATTCATATGCCTTGTGTCCTTTCTTTTGACATTTATAACAATTACTAGTGAAAGTAGATTGTGCTTGAGGAATACCTTTCATTTTGCTTCTACGGATGTTTGAGGTATGGTCGGGGTTTCCACAGTGATTACATGACAGCTTCTTGGATCTTGGTGTTGTGAAAGCACTTCTCTGATCTGGTTGATTAGAAGATTCACCATTCTCGTTGTACCCTAATCCTCTGTAGTTGTTGACTCTTCTCTGTTCATCAAGAAAATCATCCATCCTTTTGTTGCTTTCTTCAACCTTTTTGATCAATTCATTGTGTTGATTCTGGACTTTGATTTCATGCTTCAATTTTTCATTTTCTTCTCTTAGCTCACCAGTGATCTATATTCTTTCAATGAGTTCAATATTTAGTCTGTTTGCCTCTTGACTCATAAGAATAATCTGGTTGGTAACTTCATGGTGATGCTCAGTAAGTCTTTGAATCTCTGATTCTTTCTCTTGTAGCTTCTCTGTTATTTTTCTCCTATCATCAATGGCTAGTGTTCTTTCATTTTGAACTTTTCTTGCATCATTCATGACATCAATCATTTTCACCATTTGATTCTCTTGACCGATTTGCAGCATCTTGATTTGCTCTGTCAGATGTAGATTGACCTCTTGTAGACTTGTGATTTCTTCTACTGATGCGTCTGAAGCTTTGCTTGATGTAGATGATTCTGCTGTATCAAAGTAATCTTGTATTTCTAATTCTTTGTAGTCCTTCTCACCCAGCTTGGTTGCCATAATCTTTCTTTCATCAAGAAGTTTTCTTAAGTTGATTCTCGCTTCTTTATACTGCTCATAGTTAATCTGCATCTATAGATGCTCATTCTCAATAGTCTTGTCCAGTCTATACTTTTCCATTGCTTTGATCTTTTCTCTTAAGTCTTTAAGCTTTTCAAGAAAGAGACTTAGCTCTGATACCAATTGTTGGAATTATATTGGAATGATGTACAGAGAGGGGAGGGGTGAATCAGTACCTCTAAAACATTTTCTTGGTTAGCCCATTAACCCTTAGTCATCAGTTTGTAAATTATCTTATCTAACTGTTCATCTTTCTTTATGTATATGCAATCATAACATGATTTCTTTTAATATGTAACCATACAAGAAACATTCATGAAAATAGATAACACATGACACAAAATATGATATCGCAGAAAACTCCTGTTAGGAAGTAAAAACTGCGGTGGGGATTGTTACCCACAAGACTTCACTATCTATAGATAAGAAGGGGCCAATTAAGGCTTACAATTGGTCACTTCTGATGACCTACCCTATTAGGAGTATTACAGTGGAGACCTATTAAGATATACTTTGTTTGAAGCTTTTGCAACACTATTAAGTGTGCACTCTGTTAAGAGATTTGTAAAGAAAAGTTAAGTCCACCTTCTACAAAAGGATTTTAGATGTGATGCACTTGTTAGAATGCAACTACATAATTCTTTGATCTAATGATGTATGCAATCTCCAATTGCTAATAACAGATCCAATAAAGCTTCCTATGTATGAGTAATCATCTTTTCATGATTGAATAATACCTTTGTCTGCTCGTCGGTAGCCTTTGTGTGTTCTTGACAACTGGTGTGATCTGCTTCTGAACTTTGCATGAATTCTGCCTTCTTCTCCTTAGATGCTCTTCATGGCTATCAACAACAATGAATTCATTATTCACAACTAATTGAGCATCTATTAATACTAGATTTTAGCTCTATTCTTGATTCACGCTTCGCAAGTTAACTCTAGATCCAAGGTTTACAACTTGACCTTGATCTTTAGTTAGATATGTTTTAGATCCGTTAGGATACTTTAAAACATTTACATAAAGCTTGCTTGACCCTCAAGTTATGATTTAAAACAAATTAAAACTCTATACATAGAATTACAATGCTTTATCTGACGTGTAAAACTCAGATCCACTTTTTGCGGGTTCTCTAACTGACTGTCGGTTCTGACGGTTAGTTTTCTTTGCCATCGGTGTTCCTTTCTTGAACTGTTCATTGGGTATGCTTTTTCTGCTCTGTCACTTTTGTTCTCAAAACTTGTATCGTCGGTGATGATCTTCATGTTGTGTTATTGACCCGTCGGTGATGTCCTGTTCACTTTGTCGATGCAACACTTGTCATTGTTTGTCGGTCAATTTCATACTTAGCATTTTCTCATGACCTTTTTGTTCTATTGGGTATGCTCACTATTTGCCGGTAATGCTTGTAGTCCGCAGGTAGTGCTTGTACCAATGATCTCTGTCAATATTTTTCACTAAGTGTACTAAAATAATGTCATCATTAATATCTTTTTGATAGATGGCAACTCAATCTATCCATCAATGTTCTTCCAGCAATCCAACAATGTTCTTCCTCTATTCCCAATCTAACCAATTCTTCTTCTTATTCTCCCAATGCTAGCATCTTATTCTAAAGTTACTCCAAAATCTTAAAAAAATCTACTCTAACTTTAATCGAGCTTAATGAGACAGACTATTAATCTCAAACATGTTTGAGATTTTGAACGGATAACCATCAAGCATCATTCTTAGTAAATGAAAAGAATCTCTTGCTCCAGCACAAATTTACATATGCTAAAGCATTCTGCTTGAATTCTTTAGAAATATTGAAAATTAAGGGCATACAGATGACTTATGATCGAAGAAATGTTACCCATTATTACTCCAAAAATTAAAAATAAAAGGGGCTTGTACTTGATGCTTATCCTTTTAATTTTCATAACTGATAACTTTATTGCTCAAATGAAGAATATGAATACAGAGTTTCATATTACATTTGCCACGGTTGTTACCAGAAATGACCCTCTAAGAAAAATAGAGAAATGTGGAAATGCCATTATTATGCAATTCATTCTCCATGTTCAACCTCCCAACTTCTTGAAAACTTTCCACAAGCTTAGCTCAGGCCCACACTTTGGTAATACTTTCAACTTGAATGATAAAATATGCACAACATGCATATCCTATTCCGAAGCTATGGTTCAATTTCCCAACAGAGGAATGCTCCCCTCAATTTACAAGTATAGTTTTTCCACATAGCTATAGGTTTTCTTCCTAGATTCCGTCACTCTGTTGCACATAATTTTATTCCCAAAATCCATTGGGAACTTATAAATTAACAGAATTCCCATTTAGAAAATACTTTTTCCACGTTATTTAGTCCTCTTTTTACAACTCTCCATCTTCTGCTGACTCTGAATCATGGGATGTCTCTGGATTAGGATCAACGAACAATGCTCCTCTCAGAATTACAAAGAGGGTAATAAATATTTCTCTATGGCCCTCATCACAAAAGTAAAAATATGAAAAATGACCTTCACCAATAAGCTTATGAAGAATGGCACCAGGTACCATACGATTTGCATAATCACTGAAGGGGTAGGGTATGATCCAGTCATCCATGCCCTATCAATATTATATCATGTCGAATGTAAGTCATACTCTATATCACTACTAAAAATGTTATCTCAACAAAATTGAATTTAAGCATACATTCAAAGCAGCTACAAAGAAAAGCGAAGAACAAACATTCTATTTAAACCCAGCTTTTGATGTTGACATCAAGAGATACCTGCCAAATATGTATTGATCCAAGAAATCCCTCTCACTCTTCATGGACTTCATTAAATTGTGAATGAAACCATGATTTAATTCCCTTTATATGTTTTTTCCTTACTTGTAAATCTACAAGGCCAAATCCTGATGCAGAGGGTTTAGGGTTCTAGTGATTTCTTTCCTAAAATGCTTCTAATCTCTTCTATCCATCCGATGGTTACTCCTCCTTATGTGTACTTCTCCAATACAGATCTCCTAGATCCTCTCTATCAACTTGCCTCCTAGGTATAGTTGATTTGTGGAAGACACAAAATACCTCTAGGATCAACTAGTCCAACTAGTTGTTCAATTTCCTAGGTTTCTTCACTAGATAATTCCCCTAGAATCCCAAACCCTTGCTTAGGATCTTCCCCACACACCTCATAGACTCTTTTCTATGTTCTAGGTCCACTAAAAGTCCATTGGAATCAATTCCAACTCTTCTGGACACTCCAACAATACAATTGTTGCCAAATACACTAGGAGGCCTAATAGCCATATTTCCTAGTAGGTCAAATTTCACTGTTTTGGGTCTAAAGCTCCCAAATCTTCCAAACAACCTCTCAGAAGACCTTGAAAATATTCAAGGTATCCACCAACACTACTATAATCCAAAATCCTAGCTTCTGAATGCACCAACAACCCTATTTATCACCAGGCCCTAGTTTCAGCCTATCTTTTAGGCCTCTGGACTAGTCAGTACAAAATGTCTCCAAATTGGTCTTCAAACTTCCTTTCATAATTTCTCACCATTTGATCCTTTATGGGAACACTTGAGGGCTTCTTCACATGCCACTAAGTTCACCATCCAAGTTCATGGGTGCTCTATGCAATTCGATCTTTACCCTCTCTAGGCTCACATGTTCCTAACAGTCAGCCATAAGGCTTCATTCCAAGTCTAGGAATTCTATTTCCAAAAAAAAAAGGAAAACATAAACACTATTTATAGACCCTAACCCTTTATTCCCCATGGTTTCAGCCAATTCCACTGGTGGATGCTAAGGTTAGAACCATATCTACCTCTGCAACTCTATAAATGGAACTTGCAAACCAGTGACTTAAAACCTACTATAACTTTACACTAAGTTAACTTGAAATCAAACTACTAGATGCATAAGAAATCTAATTCAAAACACTACACCCTCATGGGGTCCAATATCCCAATCCAATCCGTATACAGTCATACATAAAGCAAGAAACAATGCAGATTACAAAGAAACACAGTCTGACATCCGTATAGAAGGTACACAAAAATGTTATGCAATCAAAAACTTCATTAACCTTATGAAAATCATTGATCCATGCTAAAATACCCGAGCATGGATAGTTACAACCACTCCAACCTCCATTTTCAACTTCTTGCAAAAAGTTTCAAAATTTGCTCGAGCAACTTTTGAAAGTTGCTAGCAACTTTTTAGCAACTTTTGCTATTTGACTATTTTAGTCAACTTGATGGATGTTTTTGACTTCCATGACCTTAGTTAGGTTAATTAGGGTCTTATAAGACCCTCTAAACCCAAGTTACACAAAAATATCAACTTTTACCTTTCTAGGTCAAAATGACCACAATATCACCTAGGAGCACTCTTGGCTCTTACAAACATGGAGATGATCAACTTTGGGTCCAACCTAGTGGATCTTATTACAACTCACACAAAACACCTAACACAACCCTAAAATACACAAACCCCACCAAAATGGGAGGTGCTTTGCACCATACTCCGTTGGGACAAAGAACTCAAGTCCCTTGAGTTAGGAGGTCTTCAATGGTGACCCCATGCTTTAGAATGTTTGACTCTATCATCCAAGTGGCCTCAACTTCTGGTAGTCCCTACCACTTGATGATATATTCTTTGTAAGTACCCTTCCTTGTTTTCTTGATCACCTTAGAATCCAGTATACTATCTAACAACAAAGGGTGTGGGGTAGGCAAATCCTTGATCCAATCTTCTTCTTCCAACTCTGAAAGAGTTTTTTGACTAGTTTCTGAGGATGGTCCCTTGTAGGGATACATGTCACATACATTAAAAATGGGTGAAATGCCCAAATTTGGAGGCAATTCCACTTCATATGCATTCTTGCCATACTTATGCAATATCCTCAGTGGTCATATCTTCTTCATGAGTAATTTAGTTGTCTTATGCTTGGGTAGTCTTTCCATTCTGAGATAAGCAAGTACTAGACCCCCCACCTTGAACTACAAATCCCTCCTTGTCTGATCTACTTTGGACTTATATTTCTCTCCTTTCTTCTGTAGAGCCCTTTTGACTTGATCATGTAGCTCCTTCATCTGTTCTGCAAATGACTCCCCTTGAGCATTCCTCCTATCTTGTAAACTGACATCCCTTAACTCCAAAATCCCTCTAGGATTAGCCCCATAAACTATCTCAAATGGGCTTTTACCAGTGCTCATATTAATGGAGTCATTATAGGCATATTCTGCTTGCCCTATGATATGATCCCATGATTGTCCATGCTGCTTGGTTAGACATCTCAGTAGATTGCCCAAAGATCTGTTGACTACCTCAGTTTTCCCATCTGATTGAGGGTGATAGGATAAAGAGAAACACAAATTTGTTCCCAACATCTTCCAAAGAGTCCTCCAAAAGTGACCCACAAACTTACTCTCCCTATCACTTACTATATTCAATGGCAATCCATGAATTCTCACAATGTCTCTAAAGAATAATCCTGCAATATGTGAAGCATCATTGGTTTGCTTGCATGGGATAAAGTGTGCTATTTTGCTAAAATGGTCCACCACAACAAACACACTGTCATGTCCCTTTGATGTCTTTGGTAATCCCAAAACAAAGTCCATACTTAGACACTCCCAAGGCCTTTGGGGTATGGATAGCGGTTGATACAACCCATTGTTACTACTTTTTCCTTTAGCCCTTTGACATATCTAACATTTCTCTACAAAATTTCTGACATCTGACTGTAACCTAGGCCAATAGTAATGCCTATTCACTTAGTCAAGTGTCTTGTCCACCCCAAAGTGGCCTCCCAAGCTTCCTTGGTGTTTCTCCTTCACAATGTTCTCCCTCATTGAGCACTGAGGTATACACATTAGGTGTCCTTTGAAAAATAGTCCCTTCTGCAACATATATTCAGTGAATTCCACTTTGAACCCATGTTGGAACTTTACACATGCCTCATAGGCATCTTTGAAATCATTATCCTCTTTGTAGAGGTCTTTCAAATCATTCATCCCCACACTTTGTAACTGTACCCCTTGTATGGTTAGTACTCTTCTACTTAGAGCATCAACAACCTTGTTGCTAACTCCTTTCTTGTGTTTGATCACAAATGCGTATGCTTGCAAAGCTTCCACCCATTTAAGGTGCCTTTGGTTCAGTTTTTCTTGCCCATTCAAGAAACTAAGGGTATGGTTATCTGTGTAGACCACAAATTCCCTTGGTAGGAGATAATGTCTCCACTTTTTAAGGGCTTATACCATAGCATACAACTCCAAATCATAGGTGGAGTACTTTTGTTAAGCCTCATTCAGCTTCTATGAAAAGAATGGCAAAGGGTGTCCCTCTTGACTTAACACATCTCCAATGGGTAGCTTACTAGCATCACACTCCACCACAAATAGCTGGTTGAAGTTGGGGAACCTAAGTGTAGGTCATTCTACTATCCTTTTTTTCAACATTTCAAATCCTTGGTCTGTTGCTATAGTCCACTTAAAATAACATTTGATTCCTCCTTTGATAGTGTTGAGGATAGGGGCACATACATGACTAAAATTCCTCACAAATTTCCTATAGTAGGAGGCCAATCCATGAAAACTCCTAAAATCCCCTATGGATCTAGGTGTAGGCCATTCCAAAATAGACTTAACCTTATTAAGATCCATCTTCATACATCCATTAGCAACCACAAAACCAAGATAAACTAATTCGGTTTTCAAAAACTCACATTTTTCCTGATTGATCATCAACTTCTCTTGGTGTAGCCTGCTTAGTACCATCTCCAAATGCTTCATGTGCTCCTCCTTAGACCTTCTAAAGATCAAAATGTCATCAAGATAAACTATTACAAACTTACCTATGAAATCTTCTAGCACTTCATTCATGAGCCTCATGAATGTGCTAGGTGCATTTTTTAGGCCAAAGGGCATTACTAGCCACTCATAAAGCCCTTCATTGGTCTTTAAGGCTGTCTTCCACTCATCACCAGGCCTAACTATGATTTAATGATACCCTAACTTCAAATCCACCTTGGAGAAATAACAAGAACCTCCCAAGTTGTCCATCAAATCTTCTATCTGGGGTATTGGAAATCTATACCTGATTGTGATCTGGTTTATAGCCCTGGAGTCAGTGCACATCCTCCATTTTCTATCCTTCTTAGGTGAAAGGATAGTTTGCACAACACAAAGGCTCAAACTCTTCCTTATTAACCCCTTCAACAAATCTTGTATCTTTTTTTCTATCTCTGCATTTTGACTTGGTGTCATCTTAAATGGTACTTTGTTAGGTAGATTAGCTCTAGATATGAGGTCTATCTGGTGTCTCACATCCCTCATGTGTGGCAATGCACTAGGAAATCCATTATCCACTATGTCATGATACTTTTCCAACAATGCTTGTACTTCTTGTGGCATATTGGCTTTTTCTTTGGTATCCTCCTTTGGCTTCACTATCACTGCACAACATACTCCTTTCTCCTTCTCCATAGCCTTTAGAAACTCCTTCCCACTCAAGAGCATCACACTGGTTCCCACATGCTTCTCCTCCTTAGGTTCTTGTAAAGGATCCATTTGAAATTTCTTTCCTTGCTTGGTAATCACATAGTTGTTCTTCTCACCATCATGAATGGCCTTCACATCATACTGTCATGGGTGTCCTAGAAGGAGATGACATGCATACATGGGCAATATGTCACATAGGACCTTGTCCTTATACTCACCTATTTCAAACTCCACCATTGTTTATTCATCCACCACTATATGCTACCCTTTGTTTAACCATGATACTTTATAGGGAGTGGTATGAGGTATCCTTCTATGTTTCAATTTATCCACCATCTTAGTTGACACTATGTTCTCTGTGGATCCAGAGTCCTTTATCACTTTGCGGATCTTTCCATGGGATCTACAAGTAGTCTTGAACAAGGTCTTTCTTTGAGGTGGTTCTGTGACACTAGGAAATTTCAACAAAGTCCTTCTCAATATGAGATTCTCTCCCTCCAATACTGGCCCTTCCTTGGAGATGGGAGAAGTGACACTTTGGGTGTCATTCTCTTGTACCATCTGATTCCTTCTTTTTCCCATTGATGATGTGGAAGTTTTGTCAGGAAATCTACCCATTGTATGGCCCACTTGGTTACAATTGTAACACCTGCTAGTGAAGACAGAATTGGACCTTCCTTGTGACAGGAATCTACCCCTTGGTGGTCCTCTTCCTCTTTATCCCCCTCTCTGAAATGATCCTCTATACTAACTACCTCCACTGTTATCCATAGATTGATTATCTTCTGGTCTACTTGGGCTTTGTCCTCTACCAAAGTTATTCCTGCCTCTGAATCCTCTATTGTTGTTACCCCTACCTCTTTGGTGGAAATCATTCCTCCTTCTAGTCTTCTCCTCTGCTCTCAAAGCTAAGTGGAAACACTTGTACATACTATTAGGAGCCATCATACTAATTTCATCTTGAATCCCTTGTCTCAACCCATTGAGATACCTTGCTACCTTTTCTACTTCTTCTTCTTGCCTTCTTTCTCTTAGGCTCAGTTTGTGGAACTCCCCAGTGTAGGCACTTACTGTCAACTCCTTTTGTCTCAAGTTCTGCAACTTTTGATACATTTGGATCTCATAATCTATGGGTAGGAATTGTGCCCTCATTCTTATCTTCATTCTCTCCCAAGAAACTAACTTATTCTTACCTGTGGTTACCCTATCATATTGCATCATGTTCCACCACACCAATGTAGATCCCTTGAGTCTGGCCTTTGCATATCTGACTCTCTTCTCCTCTGATACTTCCTTGTAATCAAACTAGTTGTCTATGGCCTCTAACCAATCCAACAACTCTTCACCATTCAAGCTTCCATAATAGTAAGGTATATGTTCCATACTGTCTTTGTTGATGGACTTGAAGGCATCCAAGAACACCTTTTGTTCTTTATCCATTTCCACTTCTTTTCCTTTAGATTCTCCTGACTAATTTTCAGTCTCATCATCATCACTCTCATCTCCCCATTCTGTTATCCTCTTCTTATTCCTTGGTTCTGATACACTAGCCTTCTCCAAGAGGTCCTGAACCAATTCCAAAATGGCATCTCTACTGATTTCCTTAGGAGGCATGTTGTCAACCTCTTGACTCTCCTCCTCTTCAAACATACACCAAACTTAAAGAAATTATGGCTCTGATACCACTCTGATGCAGAGGGTTTAGGGTTCTAGTGACTTCTTTCCAAAAATGCTTCTAATCTCTTCTATTCATCCAATGGTTACTCCTCCTTATGTGTACTTCTCCAATATGGATCTCCTAGATCCTCTTTACCAACTTGCCTCCTAGGTATAGTTGATTTGTGGAAGACACAAAATACCTCTAGGATCAACTAGTCCAACTAGTTGTTCAATTTCCTAGGTTTCTTAACTAGATCTTTCCCCTAGAATCCCAAACCCTTTCTTAGGATCTTCCCCTTACACATCATAGACTCTTTTCTATGTTCTAGGTCCATTAAAAGTCCATTGGAATCAATTCCAACTCTTCAGGACACTCCAACAATCCAATTGTTGACAAATACACTAGGAGGCCTAATAGCCTTATTTCCTAGTAGGTCAAATTTCACTGTTTTGGGTCTAAAGCTCCCAAATCTTCAAAAAAATCTTATAGAAGACCTTGAAAATCTTCAAGGTATCCACAAATGCTACTAGAATCCAAATCCTAGCTTATGAATGCACCCACAACCCTAGTTATCACCAGGCCCTAGTTTTCAGCCTATCTTTTAGGCCTCTGGACCAGTCAGTACAAAATGTCTCCAAATCAGTCTTCAAACTTCCTGTCATCATTTCTCACCATTTGATCCTTTATGGGAACACTTGCGGGCTTCTTCATATGCCACTAAGTTCACCATCCAAGATCATGGGTGCTCTATGCAATCTGGTCTTTACCCTGTCCAGGCTCACATGTTCCTAACAGTCAGCCATAGTCGGTCTTCAAACTTCCTGTCATCATTTCTCACCATTTGATCCTTTATGGGAACACTTGAGGGCTTCTTCACATGTCACTAAGTTCACCATCCAAGATCATGGGTGCTCTATGCAATCTGGTCTTTACCCTGTCCAGGCTCACCTGTTCCTAACAGTCAGCCATAGGGCTTCATTCCAAGTCTAGGAATCCTATTGAAAAAACAAAAAGGAAAACATAAACACTATTTACAGACCCTAACCCTTCATCCCCCATGGTTTCAGCCAATTCCACCAGTGGATTCTTAGGTTAGAGCCATATCTACCTCTGCAACTCTGTAAATGGAACTTGTAGACCAGTGACTTAAAACCTACTATAACTTTACACTAAGTTAACTTGAAATCAAACTAATAGATGCATAAGAAAGCTAATTCAAAATACTACACCCTCATGGGGTCTGATCTCCCAATCCAATCCGTACACAACCATACATAAAGAAAGAAACAATGCAGATTACAAAGAAACACAGTCTGACATCCATACCGAAGGTACACAAAAATGTTATGCAATCCAAAACTCCATTAACCTTCTGAAAATCATTGATCCATGCTCAAATACCTGAGCATGGGTAGTTACAACCGCTCCAACCTCCATTTGCAACTTCTTGCAAAAAGTTGCAAAAGTTGCTCGAGCAACTTTTGAAAGTTGCTAGCAACTTTTGCTATTCGACAATTTTAGTCAACTCGATGGATGTTTTTGACTTCCACGACCTTATTTAGGTTACTTAGGGTCCTAGAAGACACTCTAAACCCAAGCTACACAAAATATCAACTTTTACCTTTCTAGGTCAAAATGACCACAATATCACCTAGGAGCACTCTTGGCTCTTACAAACATGGAGATGATCAACTTTGGGTCCAATCTAGTGGATCCTATTACAACTCACACAAAACACTTAAAAAAACCCTAAAACACACAAACCACACCAAAATGGGAGGTGCTCTGCACCAAATCCTCATTTGTTAACATGTAAAATGGTTTCCTCAACAAATGGAGTCAAGGTACCTTGCCGCATTGCCTCTTGCATGTCCGTCAGCTGAAAATCAACCAAGAATTCCAGTTCTACCAAAGCTAAATCCTATATGGTTCAAAATTCTTTTTGTTCAATTACCTAAAAAATTGTGAGTTATGGACACGCCAATATACTGAAATAAACATCATTATCTCCCCCTCGTTTATAAACTTGGAATTGCCTTCCGAAGTGCAATTTATGATTCTCTTTATCTAGATCCACTAACCGTCCGAAAGACTTCATCATCATCAGTAACCCATTTAATCTCAGCCCCTTCCTTCCCTATGGTGTCAAGGGTGTCTTCTGAGCCACGTCTGTAGTCTATTCCACATACGGAGATTTGGACATCATCTCGAATAGCGACAGTGTAAGGTGGACGGTTAACAATGCCTTGATGGCAATCACTGGCTCTCGACCACTTCCACTCATCCCTCGCACAAAATAGGTGGGAGAATCTCAAAATAGAAACACCTATAGCGTAATTAAAACCATAAGCTTCACACTTAAATTTATTAATAAGCCTAGAATTTGATGGTTTCCATTTTTGAACCGTATATGACAGTCTAGATATTAAAATCGTAAGTTTCACACTTAAATTTATTAATAAGCCATCAAAATGTGTTATAGGTAATATAATATTTTATTTAATAAAATTAATATATTATTTTATAATATGTATGACATTTATTTATGATAAATATAAGATGTGTGTGTGTGTGTGTGTGTGTGTGTGTGTGTTTTATTGATATATACTAATATTGATTTAGAATCTTTTTAAAACAGAATATTATGTTTCTTTATATGAATGTTAGAAACTTGTTTTACTAATAAACAATATTATTACGTAACATACATATTTTATATTATTTATTTATTTATTTTTTATCATAAATAAAAAATTATATAATTGATTGTATATTATTATTATTTTATATTTTTCATATAAAACATTATGATTTTAGAAACATGTTTATGTTTATATTAATATATAATTCTTTTTAAATAAAATATATGAACTTAGAAACATGTCTAGTTAATTTGATATTTTTATATTCTTTTTATATCACAAATAAAAACTTCTATGATTTAAATTTTAACTATATATTATTATTGATTTAGAAACACACATAGTTAATTTGAGATTTTTGAATATTTGACTAATTTATAATTATTTTTTTATTATATTGAGATTTTTTCAAATAAAATATATGAATTTAGAAACTTGCTCGTGTAAATTTGAGATTTTTTTGCATGTGTTACTAATTTATATACCTATTTTCTAATTTTGTATTCTTTGTATCTATATAAAAAATCCTCTCTAAGAATTTTCATTTCTTCTCAACGGAGAATTGCATCTCAATTTTATTGTAGCTTCAATCTTTTTCATTTTCCATTTCTTATCAACAGACAATTGTATCTCAATTTTATTGTAGCTTCAATATTTTTCTTCCTCGTAGTGAATCATAGACTTAAGGTAACTACTTCATTAGATAATTATATTCTAAATCATTTTATGTATGAGGATGTAGGGAAGAATTTCATGAAACCTCGGGAAGGAACACAAGAAAGTTTTCAACAATTTACAGAAGGTTATATTCAATCTCTCATTGATTGTTTGAAAGAAGGATTTCCAGATCTTCCTCTTTTTAATGCAACAAAACTCTTTATCCTTTCTTATTATCCATCAAATCATCAGACTTGAGATAGTATCTAAGAGTGTTTGCTTGATAAGCTTCTCCAACATTTACAACATTTCTTCAAAAAATGTTAATGAATTTGAATCCACATTTGACGTTAATGGTTGCAAAAGGGAGATAAACTCTTTTGTTGATTCATTGCATTTGAGTTGTGAGGGTTTAAAATGAAAGATGCATGGAGATTCTTTTGTAACACAAAAAATTGGCATAGAAGTTATCCTCATATGATGAAGTTATGGCAGGTTGTGCTTACTGTTCCTGCAAGTACTATTGATTGTGAAAGAGGATTTTCAAAACAAAATATCATCAAAGATGTCAGAAAGTCAAAGTTGGGTTTGGATACACTAGATGCATTAATGAGAGTATCCTTAAATTGATCTGAAACTAATGATGTAAAATGAAATGATGTATATCAGATATGGAAGAACACAGAGTCAAGAACAGTTCTTGACCTTTGATATTATTTGTTTTTATTATTTTATGTTTTGGATTTGAATTTCAAATGAATAAAATAAAATAAAATATTCTTCTATATTAGATTATTAGATGTTTTACTTTTGAGTGATTTTTTTTAAAATTATAATTTCTATTTAAGAATTATAAATCATATTGATAAAATATTTAAATTTACAATAATTTATTAAATTATTCATAAATAAAAAAAATTGACAATCAATATTTTTCTTAAAACATAAAAATGACTAAACCATGATAACAAATTCATATGACAAGCAGGGGTGAGTCATAAGTGTGAAAGGTCAATTTAGAAATTTTTTATCTAAATTTTGTATATATTTGTGCAACATATGGGATTAATTAATTGGCTATTGAAAGAAGAAATTGAAAAATAAATAAATTTAGTTGGTTATTAGTAGATGATATGATTTTTTTCTCTATTGCACATAATATAATAAACGAAGAGTTTACATCCTCAGCATGAAATAAAAAAACATCAGTATAACTAGAGCCCCTTAGTACTACTGGGATTAGTTTAACAAGTATTACATATGAGATCAATTTAACAAGTATTTCAAAAAATAAGGATCTATCAGTGTCTAAAGAGATTGATCCTCTTCTTTATATTCTGCGTCATTCGAGTCTGGGGAGACCGAATTGTAACCTATGATCTCGTGAGATTTGAAACCCAAGTCTGTTGTTTTCTTTATTTTCTCCATGCTTTCTCTCCATTGACTAGACTGCTTCAGCTGCTAGATGAATTTTGCAAGAGTAACCTCAAACTCCTCCTTAGCCTTCATGGTGGTATAGTCATGTGCAATGTCATCTTTCTCAATGGTGGTCTTCCCTTCCCTCAGTACCTTTCATTTTAATCACCGTAGTGACCTGCAAGGCAATATCAAGATAGATGAGCTTTCTACGAGACTCAGTAAGGTTCATGTCCTTTCCTGCAAGCACATCATTATTCCGAGTCTTCCAAATATTTCACAAAATAATAGAAGATTCTAAGCCTCAAGATCCCACTTGGAGTTAACATGGGAGAAAATATTAGGGCTAACAGTTAGGAGCTGATAAATATATCTAGATTTTATAAGGTGGAGGGGAGTGTTATCACGCCAATAGAGCTGGAAGGAACAAAAAATAGAGGTGCAACAACCACTAAAATATCCTAATGCATCAAGGGAAGCAGAGAGGATGGAATAAAGTTGATGTGATAAGTCACCTAGTGTTCATCTTGGATTGATTAATTAAAACTAACTCTTTTTCTCCATCATTTCCTTTGGTTATGTACTCACAGAGTCCTCTACCATAAATGAATTTGGTAGGTTTGACCTCCACATCATATCCTAGGATTTTTGTAATCTAGTTAGCTCTTTTGTTTTTAATTTCACCTCTAATTATGTATTCACGCACACTTGGGTGTGCAACGTATATTAGGACTTTGTTTGTTGCTATCAAGTGACAAAATTTATTTAGCCTTTTGAAAACATCAAAAAATTTCTTTTTGATGAAATTATATTTTGTTTCGTAGTCCTTTAGGGTCCTTAAATAAAAATCAATAGTGGACTCCCCTTTTTCTTCTTGATCATTTTGAGTTAGCACAACTGCAATACTATACTTTCTACCATACACATACATGATAAAATCTTTGTAAAATCCAAGTTGACTAGCACTAGCGTAGAGGCTATAGCACATTTTATCTTTTCAAAATCTATTCTCTCATCTGGTGTCCATTTGAAGGCTCTCTCTTTTCACAACATCAAAGTGATTGGTCTTACTAATCCAACGAAGTCTGAGATAAATTCTCTAACAAAGTTTATCTTTCCTAAGAAACACTATTCTCCCTTTTTGTTACTCATTTGGGATTAGCTGAAAATTCCTTCTTTGGAGACAACATGTCCAAGAAGCTTTCCTTCTAGAACTCTGAATACACATTTGTTGTGTCTAGGTGATATCCCAAACTCTTGTAATCTTTGAAAGACTTTTTCAAGGTGATCAAAATAATCCTATCTCCTTTTTTAAAACACTATTAGATCATTAAAATAAATTAAGATGATTAAATTTATTACATCCTTGAAGGACATATTCATTTCTTTTTGAAAGGTAGCACTAGAATTTGAAAGACCAAAGGGCATTTTGGCATATACAAAGGTTCCCCTCTTAGTGGTGAACATTGTTTTGTGTTTTGTGATGGAAAGCCTTGCTGAACACTATTTAAACAACCTTACAGTGAATTCAAAATGAGAGAATTACAACAAAAATATTGATAGGAAGTTCATGATGAATTAATAACAGTCCTAAAATTCAATTGCAGATAATTATAGGAATTAAGGAATGAAAATCTTATTGATTAATGTTCATAACAAAATTCATACAATATATTTCCCAATCCTCAATATTTTTTGAGTCTTACAGAGTTTCAACACTACATCTACCTCCACACACACACTTGGCCATTCCTATCAACCAAAAGGGAAACATTTTGTCATGTCACTTTCAATTCCTTGTTTCTACCAATTTTCACTCGTCGAATCCCTCATTCAAAAATTTTCTCTACTGATAATATCCCCTTGTCATGCCTCTTTGTTTCTAGACTTATTAGCTTCTAGAAACTGATTCAACTGTTAATCCCAACTGCCAAGTATGCTATTGATTATGTAAGGAAACAAACAGTCACTCATGGTATCATAACCACCTCTTTGATGGTGACAGAGAAAGAAAAGAGACTCATGTCTCTCTATGACAGGAAATGAAAACTAATTCCAAACTATAGATTGGTGATGGGATATTCCCCGTGTAGCACCAAATAACAAGAAGACCAAACATAGAATGACAAAAGGATTCCAAACACCAAAAAACCAAAACCAAGAAATAAATGAATAAAAAGAAAACCAAAATTGAAGGGGAGATGCCCATGCATCATTGATGTAGAGCCAAGCAAGAATCTATATGGTTTTCTTCCCACACCCACTCTACTAAGGCCAATCCAAGTTGAGATATTTATTTGAAGGTGACTCAAGACTCATTTTTCATGTTCCTAACCTCACACAACATTTGTGTGGCAAGATCCTTACTAATCCTCAGTTGCACCTATGCAATCGCCAATGTCTTAATAGAGCCGATCACATAGAGATGCTTGGCTAGTGCTTGTAGGAAATTTCAGAAAAATGGCTTCCCTTGTAGATAAATTTATTGCATCATATCTGCTTGCATTTCCCCAATGGTAATGGTGCTCCAATGCCAGAAACTCAAGCCAGAGACATGTCTAGGCTGAACTCTACTACTCAAGTGGTTCCGACCAGATACTAACAATTATTTGTTACCCTACAAATACTATAGAACTCAAAATAACTCAAATACATTATATCCTAATGTATAGTATTAAACATCCATTCACAGATAGGAAATACAAAGTAAGAAAATGTGTAGGAAAACCCAAAAATTTGTATTGCCTTTTACCAATTTGCTTACATTTCATCAGATTATCCGCTCCACCCTATTCTCCCTTGTTACAGCTATTGCAAATCCTCTCATCTCATAACATTCCCTCTGGTATATCCATAGACTTCTTGGTAACACTAAGAAGAATTTCAAACTTTGGTGACCGTTACAGAAGATGAACAAACACATCGGCATAGGTTAAAATGAAGATATCATCTCTTCATCGGCCAAATAGAATTATAGTTACGCTGACTCTCGATGACTTCATCAGGTATTGGGATATCACATTTCTTTTCATGCCGATCCTCGGTCACCTCATCGGAGAAACACACATTGATCATCGGATAGCATGTTCCATCGGGGTAGCCCATTTTTAGACTTGTCAATTCTCGTTGGCTTCATCGGGGTAAGTTATGCCGATAGTACAAATTTTACATTTATGTTCAGAATGCATCTAGGTATTTTGTGATCTTGACCAACTGGTTCATTTGGACTCCAAAACACCCTAAAGACTTAACAATAACCAAATATACCCTATCATGGACCTCTTTTGACCAGTTTGATCATGAGGGCTTATGTTTGCTGCTCATGACAATGGACTTACAAAATTGGGTCCTTATTACACACCCTTACTGGCTCCTACTTAGATTTCTTTAGACTCATTGCATTCCATGATAATTGTCTCTAGAAGTGCTTCTGCACCAATCATGGGTTTCCTCTGCCATCCAAACTTGGTTGTAGCAAAATAAATCATCTACCAGTGAGAACATTTCTTATCATGCCACTTTTTATAAAATTTTCCCCATGGAAGGTTATGGGTAAATATCCTTAAAGGAATCTTTGTTAAAGTTATGCAAATCCATGCATAGGTGGATGTCTCCTTTTTTATTCTAGACTTCACTTGGTTAAACACCTATGTGTTATGCTTGATTAGACAGATGATCTTAGAATCAATCGTCTTCTTCAATTTTTGTGTCATTGGGGATTTTATTTTTGCATTGACTAGCCTCTCTTTCTATCTAATAGGCTTGTCTCATCTAATTATCTCAATGGTATTCTCAATAATGTCTTGATCATATCATCTTAGATCATAATAAGTCCAAGATGACCTCATGAGCTAATAGTAAAAAGTATATTTAGATATTTGAAATGGATCCTATATTTTGGGTTGTGGTACAAAAAAGATGACAAATTTTCATTAAAATCTTTCATGAATACTAACTGGGCAGGATGTATAGATGATAGGATAAGTACAAGTGGTGGATCATTCTTCTTATGAGATAGGTTGGTCTCCTAGATGAGAAAAAACAATATTCAGTCTATTTATCCACATCAGAATAAGAATATATTGTAGAAGAATCTTGATATACTCAAATTATTTATATGAAGCAAACTCTAAAGGATGTAGAGGTATTCTTTGATGAGGAAATGTTGATAATAGGTGATAACCCAAGTTCCATAAACATCTCCAAGAGTCCAGTAATGCAATCTAGAACAAAACATAATTCTATCTAGTATCACTACTTGGCAGAAAAGGTTGTTGAGAAGGAGGTAAAATTAGAGTATGTACCTATCAAGGAATAAATACAAACATTTTTATTAGATCTCTAGCTAAGCATACTTTTGATTATCTTAGATAGAAATTGGGGGCTATTATCCATCCATTTTAAAACTAGATGCGTAAAAGGTATGAAGATTTATAGGGGGAGATCTACTACCCATCATTTGTCTCCTAGAATGATGTTATGGATTTTCTTAAGGAGATAAGTGTTTGTAAGTGGTTATAGGCTGGATTGCAGGTAAGATGTTTCTTCAAGTAGGGGGAGTATTCAAAATCAAAGAGAAGGCCCATCCTTTGTACTTTATGTCAAAGGGGGATAAGAAAATTGGGAAGGAATTGATAAGGTCATTGGTGTTTCCATCAATGACAAAGGGGGAGATTTTTAGCATTATGGTTTCTGATTGTGTTAGGATTAGGTAATACTGAGAGGGGGAGTGAATCGGTATTACAACACTTAATTAAAATTTTCAACCAATTAAACATTAACCACACACATGCACAAATGAAAATAATATAAGAAAATGACACAGTACTCATAACACCATAATTTGTTTTTGAGGAAACCCTGACCAAGAGAAAACCCCAGTGGGGATGGTACCCACAAGCATGCACTAAAGTATAGTGTCCCTATTAGGAGACCTATCCCTATTAGGAGCTGAATATTACATAGTACATTTTCTTGTTAAAGGAATAAAAACCCTGTTAAAGGTATACAACACCCTGTTAGGGTCCAACTAAGCATACATCTCTTACAATGTAATTCTATTACAAACTGTTCTCAGTAATGAACAAAACAAAAATCTCTAATGATTAGATAGTTCATGTTCATAGCTCATCAATAATTACTATCATCCTCTTCTCTACCATTTTTATCTCCTTAAAAACATATCATCCATCCATACTTCTCTCAACAAAAAGATCTTACATATATACATTTCTTCTTTACCAAGTCGACTCTCAATACGAATATTACATAGTCAGCTCTCAATACAAAATAAATTTAATAAAAAAAATATCAAATGCATAGCCAACACTCTTACATAATCAAAATATAAGTTATCAACAATCTTAATTTAACTCTGATTTCCAGGAGTCCATGTCATACTTAATCATTGCTTCAGTCCAACTGCTCTGTATCGTTGTTCTGTTGTTGTCTGTCAGTCTTCAAATATCTCTAACTTGTTGTAAACATTACCAAAACAAAATCAATCTTAGGTGGAGGTCACACATACCCCATACTATCTTCCTCTAAGCTCATTTTCCTTCACTCATCGATCTCGATCTTTGATACCCAAAATACCTCTGTATCTCTGCTTCTGTACTTAGTTAATTTTAGAGTCACCAAAACTCAACTTTATAGGAATCAATCTGTAACCTAGATGTGTTTCCATAAATGAAAACTAAAAGTGAATCATAACACACAAAAATGATCACTTTCCAACAATCTCTCCCTTTGGCATTGATGGCAACACTTAACAAAAAAAATTACTAAGTGTTCCAGCAAAACAAAATTGTCTCTCCTTCTTTCTCTATTTTGTTTTTCTCTTCTTCCCTTATACATTATCTTCCCCTTCTCCTTTTTCATTTTTTCTCTTCTCTCTTCTCCCCCTTTGACAACAATGACAAAGGTGCATAAAAGTAATAGGATTAGTGCTTTCTCATGAGTTTTAGAATATCTTGAATGGAATCTTCCAAGATCTTCACTTATATACTCCATGACTTAATCAATAGTTGACTAACATGAATTAGTCCATTCAATGCAAATGATGTTGTCTCTGCATCTTTCAACTCTGTAGGCATAGAGTTAGTCAATGATTTTGTAGTCTTCTCCATGTATGATAAGTGTGCTTCAATTATAGATAGCTTAGGAGTGATTAAACTCTTCAACAAATTGAATCTGGTTAGTACTCTCCCTTTCTCAATATCCAATACATCTAGTTTTGCCAAAATTATTGTTACTTCTTTGTCTAATTCCATTATAGTTTGTGAAGAGGTCTCACAACTTCCACCATAATGTTCAAGGTTTCCATGTCCTTGGAAATAATGTCTTCAATGTTTTGAACATGCCTGATAGGATTCATGCAGTAACTAAATAGTTTCCTTCCATGTGTAATGAAACTCTTAGCATTTGCAATAGTAGTTTCCAAAATGCTCAAGTCCCATGAGATAGACTTGAAAAATTCGGATAGCTTCTTCTCTGAGTTGTTCTTTTCTGCCTTCTCTTCTACAATCTTTATCAAGTTCTCATAATAACCATCAAATTCATCAAGTGTTATCTTCAGGTTTTCAATATCATCTTTGTGTTGGAAAACAATAGGTACTAGAAGAAATTTGTTCACAGTATCAATTGCTCTGGTTATTACCTTAACCTTTTTGTCACCTTTTTTCTTTGATCTCTCCTTGGCTTTAGTAAGTGCAGTAAAAGCCAATTTTACTAGCTCATCCTCATCCATGCAATCAACATCAACATCTGTTGGATTGTCTTTCCTTGCCAACAATGAGATAGAAGATGTGTTTACCTCAATTTTGGTTTCATCTTTTTCTTCATGTTCTTTATGTCCTTCATCCTATACTACTTCTCTCTATTCTTTCTCTTTGCATTCTTCATCCTTCTATTCTTCATTTCAAGTCATAGCATTGTCAAAGTTTTCTTCAAAAGGGTCCTTCTCATCATTAGAGGTGTCAAGTGTCACAGGTACACCAGAAACATAGAAATCTGGTTGTGTATCAACTTATTTCTTCTCAACACTTGCCTCAGCTGGTTTCAAACTCTCTCCCATTCCTAAGGGTGTAGGCAAGTAGTTTTAGGAAATGGAGTCTTCTAAGGAGTAGTGTTCATTAATATTTTCTCCAGTGCTTTATGAGTCTCCTCAGTGATTTCATCATTTTTTTTTTCCATAATTTTTAGTAGTCTAATCTTAGTTCTCAATAAAGGTTTCAATTCTTTGAATATTCTATCCCTTTCTTGTAGAGATATCAAAGGTAGCATATTATCAATTTCCTAATTTTTGATGGTTTCATCCTCAATCTATGCTAGCTATTTCCTAGTCTCCAATATCCCATATAATTCTTCAGGTACACTACCCTCGATTTCCAATAGAGTCTTCTTGAAAACAAGTAATTGATTAACTATAACATCTTCAATCTTGAGTTTATCAGTCTCCTCATACCTGTCATAGTATTTGTTAATAGAAACTAGTTTACCTTGCTCTATAGCTCTCCTCTCAATCATATTTAAGTTAGGCTTCCATGCATGATTGTCATTTTCAGTTTTCTTCTCTTCTCTCTTAGTGTTTTTCTCTTTAGGTGGGATCTGTCTGATAGATCTAGTTCTTACTCTAGGAGTAATCTTTTCAGCTTGTGATGTTTGTTGTGGTGGAGAGGAGGTGTCTAAATTAATGTCTATAGTAGGTGCAACAACTATCATCACAACTTCAGTATGTGGAAAGGCTGAAGTACTAGCACTTGCCAATCCAGAAGATCGTTCTGTCATTTTCATTTTTACTTCCCTAAACTCTTTCTCTGTCAGTCCTTCCTTAACACCACATTCGTGCACAATGTTTTCAATTTTCCTTTTCCTCAGACCTCTAGTCTATTCCTCTCTTACCTTAGCAGATTTCTCCTCATAGGTTCCCCATCTTTCTTCAGATGTATCAATCTCAGATGCAAGAACATGTTCAACTTGCATAGTCAGTACTTCTGAACTTACCTCATATCCCATAGGATAACACCATTTCTTTCTTGGTGTGACTGCCTCAAAGCATACACAATCAATTTCAACTAGGAAATAGATTGTATCCTTGTACTTCTTGACTATGTCTTCAGGTATCATGTATCTACCTTTCACCTGCCTCTGAAGAATTTTGATCATGCCAAATAACTCAGCATCAACCCATGTCCTATTTTATCTTCTGTAGCTCTGTGAAATCTGAATACCAATAGGTATCCATGTTCTCCAGCCACTAGGGTGCATGCCTGGGAATCTATGTTCAATGTGTATGAACATATGTACCAATAGTGAGCCAAATATGAAGGTTTTTGACCTGTCTTTCTTTATCAGTTTTACATTCTCCAGAAATTGTTGTGGTAACACTTCGCATAGGTTATACTTGATATTTTATTTCACCATTCTATATGCCATCATGATAACTCTTGCTGATACTGAATTAGATCTACTACTGTAGTAGAATTTGTAGCCAAGTATCATAGAAATTAGTCTCACATCCTATTGAAAGATGTCATTCATAGTCATTGCTCGCCTGTCCCATTTTGAGTGATTTAGGGTTTCAAATTGCTTCTTCACATGATTTTTCTGCAACAAGAATGATTCCAGTATTTTCCAATCCAGTAATCTCATGAATTAAATTACTACATATCTTCACAGGTTGCTCGCCTATCCAAATGAATTGATCATGTACTCTGCTCAACAATATCTTAAACCATTCTTCTTCGTCGAATTCATATAGATCCAGAATTTCCATAATGCTCAACTAATCAATATGTTTGTATTCATCTTTCATAATGTCTTTGTCAGTCATATACTCCATTTCAGTAGAAATTTCATCAATACCCAGTATATCATACTTACAATGAATGTAAGCCCTAATATCTTCTACGTGTAAAAATTTGTAGGGTGTTTGAGAAAATGCTCCTTTGGGGTATTCTTCACAAGACTTGAATGGATGTTTCTTGAACTTATACCTAGGTTGATCTACAACATCATAAATAACAGGTGCATCCATAGCTAGATGATGTAAATACCTCTTTCACACCGAATTCAAAGTTTTTGCTTCAACCGATCATGCAAGGAAAATGTAGGATAGACTGAATCTCTCTACTCTCTAATCTCCTTAGGTTGCTCTTTGTCAAATGGTAAGGAAATAGATCTTCATATGGTGATTTATACAATGTTAAGTTATAAAAGTTCACTTTACCCAATACAGTCTAGTCGGCTGTAGATCTCACGATCAAAATATATGCATCGGATGATGTTGCGCTCTTAACTCTATACTCCATGATGTCAACCATGCTCATAACTAAGCTCACATGAGCTCAATCCACAAGATACAGGGTGATATATATTCTTATGTATTTATCCAATGTTCCCCCTAATGCCATGATCAACCAATTAGGTCAATTATGCTTTGCTACCATTAGGGAAATATCTAGTAGCATCTATTGTCTCTCCCTAAACTAATGTCTCACTTGTTTCTTTTATCTTCCATATCTTACCACTACTGTTATCTTTTTCTTTCTTAAAACAACTATCAAAATCATTCTTTAAATCTGCAACACTCTTGCCAATATCATTTCCATTCTTCTGTGTATTCATAGGAGGTGGCCGGTACTCTTCTGTGGTTTACTCCATTATACCTGCAAAAATTCGCTATATGACCTGGATTATTGCATTTGTAACATATAGGAGGTCTTCTTTCCTGATTTACTTGCAACTTACAATGCTTGGCAATGTGTCCAAGATTATTGCATTTGTAACATGTAGGTTTCACTGTGGGTTCTCTTCCATTGTCTTGTCTATATCTAGTTTGATTAGGTTTCCTGCATTCTACTTTCTTGTGCCCATATCCATTACAATTAAAGAAATAACTAGAAAAGGTCTTAAAGGGAACATTACCTCTGCAGTCTCTTTTCATGTGTCCAAAATTGTTACAACCAAAGCATCTACCTTTGAAAGGTCTGATCTTCTCTCTAGGTTCTTCAATAGTAGGTTTTTCAGCATCAATCTTTACATCAGATTTCTCTTCCCGATTCTTTGAGCATTCAGCTTCATTGAAGCCAATACCATTCATATCACCTTTAGGTTTCTGTCTATCTCTTTATTCATCGATCAGTTCACTGCTAGTGTGAAGTTTCTCAATGTGTTTCTTTGCCTCAACAAGTTTACCTTTTATGATCTGATTGTATTTCTCTAGTTCTAAATACTTGTTCTTGTAGTTGTCATCCTCATTCTTCATTTGTTCTAATGCACTATTCAAAGTTTCTTCAATCTTCTTCTTAGCATCCTTTTGTAATTGAATCTCTTTAGTCATAGCTTCATTCTTAAGTTTCAAAGTTTCATTTTCTTCTTCAAGGTACTTCATTTGATCTAAATCTTCTTTTATCTAAACCACAAGATCTTGTCTCTAACTTTTAGAAAGTTCAAGCTAGTCTTTGAGTTTCTTTATAAATTTCTTAGCTCCTCGCATGTTGAATCTTAATTCTCCATTCCCTACTTTTTCTTTGTCAAGGTCTTTTAGTGTAGCATCAAAGTTTTCTTACAAACTGTCCAAATCCATTCTGATCTCCCTTAAGCTGTTAGACTTTCTCTCCAAGGGCCAAAAGCTCTGATACCAATGGTTAAGATTAGGTAATACTAAGAGGGGGGGGGGGGGGGGGGGGANGTGAATCAGTATTACAACACTTAATTAAAATTTTCAACCAATTAAACATTAACCATACACATGCACAAATGAAAAGAACATAAGAAAATGACACAGTACTCATAACACCATAATCTATTGTTAAGAAAACCCTAGCCAAGGGAAAACCCTGGTGGGGATGGTACCCACAAGCATGCACTAAAGTATAGTGTCCCTATTAGGAGACCTATCCTTGTTAGGAGCTGGATATTACATAGTACATTTCATTGTTAAAGGAATAACGACCCTGTTAAAGGTATACAACACCCTGTTAGGGGCCAACTGAGCATACAACTCTTACAATGTAATTCTGTAACAAAATGTTCTCAATAATGAACAAAACAAGAATCTCTAATTCTTAGATAGTTCCCATTCATAGCTCATCAATGATCTCTGTCATCCTCTGCTCTGCCATTCGTATCTCCTATAAAACATATCACCCATCCATACTTCACTCAACAAAAAGATCTTACATATATACATTTCTTCTTTACCAAGTCGTCTCTCAATACAAATATTACATAGTCAGATCTCAATACAAAATACATTTAATAAAACAAATATCAAATGCATAGTTGACACTCTTACATAATCAAAATATAGGTTATCAACAATCATAATCCAACTCTGATTGTTAGGAGTCCATTTCATACTTCCTTAATCATCACTTTAGTCTAGCTGCTCTGTATCATTGTTCGGTTGTTGTCTGTCAGTCTTTAAATATCTCTAACTTTTTGTAAACATTACCAAAACAAAATTGATCTTAGGTGGAGGTCACACATACTCCATACTATCTTCCTCTAAGCTCTCTTTCCTTAACTCATCGATCTCGATCTTCGATACCCAAAATACCTCTGTATCTTTGCTTCTGTACTTATTTAATTTCAAAGTCACCAAAACTTAACTTAATAGGAATCAATCTGTAACCCAAATGTGTTGCCATAAATGAAAAACAAAAGTGAATCATAATACACAAAATTGATCACTTGTCAACACATTGTTGTCAACCTTTTTTGATGTAGCATTAATTCTTGTCTGTAGAGGATTACTTTCTATTATTTTGATTGATGAAGAAGTTTTGAAAGGAGGATAAAGAATGTTATTGAGGCTATGACATTAATTAAGGAAGAAGATTTTTTTATTAATGAAAAATATTTGAAATTTTGGTTTGAAAACGATATTGAGGCTATGACATTGACTAAGGAAGAAGAATTGTTTCTAAAAAGGTTAGAATTTGATGGAAAGAGTACTTGGAGATCTTATTAGAGGATTTCTTATGATGACTGATTCTTGAAACTCTATATTTAATGACTGATTACTATAACTATCCATCTATAATTTGGACAAGTTCCCAAATTGATTTTTTGATAAGGATTTGATGTGTTAATTAGCTATCTGTAAGGTTGATTGTCAACTGGATTGGACAAGCTTGAAAATGATTTGCATTTCTCCATGGGGGAATTTTGTGGTTTTTAGTTTGGTGGACTTGATTAGATGGTTTGTGTGATTTTTTTAGATATATTTTTTGTTGATTTTCTCTGCAAGTGAAGGTTTTTTGTTACATGTGATATTATTTTGTATGTGTTAGATTTTGGCCAACTTAGGTACTTGTGGTTACTTGATTCATGTTAGTTGGGTCCAAATATGTATCAAGGGGGGAGATAAAAGGCTTATGATGCTTTTCCATGGTATTTTGTGCTTTGGAAGGTGTTTCATGCATTAGAGAATGTTTTTAGGCCAATCGATAACTCGTTTTTAATGTATTTCACATGTTACCTTTGGGTCCAACTTTCGATGTTGTTGTGATGCTTATAAATTAATTATATTTATTGAAAAAGATCTTTTGGAATATTTTTTGGTCCTCTCTACTTCTTAGAGAGGACCACTCTATGAAATTATTTTCAAGGTGGCCAACTTTGTATTAATAATGCCTATTTTTCTATGGCCAACCTTGTTGGTGTGTCAAATGAAAAATTAATTATATATTTTGATGATAATGGATGAGATTAAAGAGTGTGTGTGTGTGTGTGAGGATAGATATGAGGATTGTGAAGTTATTTGCAAACAAAAGAGAACATAAAAGCTATTTGAAGATTCAAATTGGAAGGTTGTTGCAATTAATCAAAGTACCAATTATATCTTTGACAAGTGAGTTCATTTATATTCATTAAGGATTATTATAATCATTGTTGGTGTGTCTAAACTGATAGGGATGATGAGTTCCTTAGATTCAAGCCTAAAACATTGTAATTAGTTATTTTATATAGTGAGTAGTTTTCTCACCGTGGTTTTTCCCATCTTGGGTTTTTCATATAAATCCAATGTTATTATGTGTTTATGTGCATATGGTATCTTTGGTTTATCTTTTACAAATCATTAATTAAGATATTTTAGATTTGATATAATATTGATAAAATTTAAAGGGTGTTGATTCACCCCCTCCTCTCAGCACCAAATTTTGTTCAAAAAATGGTATTAGAGAAAGGTTCCTCTTGGTAAATCTTAACCACTTGAAGTAGATATAGTATGCTTGGTGAGAAAAGTACTAAGGTACCTAAGTTTGATGGAACAAACTATACCTTTTTTAAGGGAATGATGGAGTATCATTTGGACTCCTCGTCATATGGAATTCTTGACGCAATCAAAAAGTGATATGACCCTACTACTACAAGTACTCTTACTATTCTGAAAGAAATCAATGCACATGAGAAAAATGGTAAGGTGAGAAATGCAATTATCAATAGTTTGGGTGATTTAGAATTGATGAAAGCTATGGGTTGTAGATCTGTATTTGATGTATCATAAAAGCTCGCTATTATTTATGAAGGAGATAAGAATATTAGGTAGATCAAGCTAAAAAATTTGATTTACAAATTCAAAACCTTGAAGATGATAATATTTAAGGCTTTTTGCATTGAGTAAATGAAGTTCTTAACTCCAGTAGAGAATCTAGAGGAGTTATTGAAGATAATGAAGTGGTTATGAAGGTGATGAGGAAAATGAAAAAACTTACAAAACCCTATTGTTTTTTATACAATAGAGTCAAGATATGGACAAGTATACATTAGATTAGCTATATGACGTTGTCATATCTTGTGAGCTTTCTGAACTCAAGGAAAAATAGTGTGAAAAGAAAGATGTTTCCTTCAAGGCTACTTTAAAAAAAAAAGTATTTTGATTTAGAGGAAGAAAAATTTGTTAGAAAACTGAAGAAAGGATCTGGAAAATACAAAGGTATGTTTCCCTTTAAAGGATTTAATTATGCAATAATAGGACACCATGTTGCTAAATGTCCTTTTAGAGAAAATAGGAAGAGTTTTTATATTGATGAAAATAAGGAAAGTCATAAAAATTCTAGCAAATATAGTGGATAGGATGACATATATAAGAATTATTTCACAATAAAATCTCACTCATCAGAGGATGAAGAAGGGAATGATTCAAATGATGAAGTACTATTCTTGGCCATCAAGGCTGAAGACAATGTTAGATCTAAAGAAAAAAATATTGCTCCACATGCTCTAGAAGAATCTAGATCTTATATCATTAATTATAGCTATCCAAATTGCATGACCAAATATAGAAGATTATTTGTGCATCTTGAAAACTATGATGGAGGATCAGTTTCATTTGCTGAAAAAAGGGGAACTATGTTAATTGATAATAAGCATAAATCTACAGATGTTTATTATGTGAAAGGATTAAGGAAGATTATTTTCAGTAATATTCAGTTGTGTAATAGAGATTTTCAAGTCATTTTCCTTGGAGGAAGATGTGAGATCAAGAATGAGTCTAGAAGACTTATTGCAGAAGGAATAAGAAATGGAAATATTTATTATCTCAAAAAGAACAATGGAGGAAAATTTTCTTTGGCACTAGAGAATGAATGTTGGCTTTGGCACAAGAGGATGAGACACACTAACTTTGG
Organism: Thuja plicata; assembly: GCA_018584345.1. NCBI lineage: Eukaryota > Viridiplantae > Streptophyta > Pinopsida > Cupressales > Cupressaceae > Thuja > Thuja plicata. Next base: position 3,055,207 of record MU228530.1, on the reverse strand, counting down.
AAATATGGTAAAGCTAATTTCTTTAAATGTTGTAAGAGACATGTCAATATTTACCAAACCTGCTAATACAATGTGCATAGAATGTTAGATTAAAAAGAAAACATGAAACATAATAAAAAGAAAGGAGTACTCATCTACAAGACCTTTGGAGCTTATAAACACTAATCTTAGGAGATTATACACACTGATCTATACGAACCAACCAAAACAAGGGAACTCAAAGGTGAAAGGTACTTCATGTTATTTATTGATGATTAAATTGGTATGACATGGGTAACATTCTTAAAAGAGAAATATGAGGCCTTAGATTTAAAATTTTCAAAATCTTGGTTGAAAATTAAATAGATGTTAGTATTAAGTGATTGAGATTTGATATAGGAGGACAATTTACTTCACATGAATTTAATTATTTATGTAGGGGATATGGGACTCGAAGGAAATTATATACACTAAGAACCCCTCAGCAAAATGGATTTGTTGAAAAAATGAGAATGTTGTTGAAATGGAAAGAACAATGCTAAACATGTCAATCTGTCAAATATCTACTAGAGGGTTACTATACACACTATTGTTTATTTTCTTAAATGAGTGCAAATCATAGTTAATCATACAAAGACCCCTTATGAGTTATGGTTCATAAAGGCACCTACTTTCAAATACTTTATAATCTTTTGGAGAAAATGTTACATAAAAAGAGATGAAAGAAATCTAGGAAAATTTGATAAAAGATTAGATGAAGGCATTTTTTGGGATACTCTACAAAAAGAGAGGCTTACTAGTGCTATAATCTTAACCTAAATAAAGTGTATCATCTTAAAATGGAAGCACTCCATGTTGAGACCTTTTAGCCTTCCCTAGTAAGTTGTTATGGTCCTAATTCAGACACCTTCATGCTTTTGTGGAGTTTCATGTGCTTATGTGCCTGTTCTACCCCTCTTTTCTGCCTTTTCTCTCTATTTCTGAGACTCTGGCACATTTCCCAAGGTTCTGACCCTCTGGGTCAGGGATGACCTTGACCCTGACCTAGGTTAGGGTTGACCTTGACCCTGACCCCAGGGTCTAGGGTCCTTGGGGTTGAGTCCCAGTTTCGGGGTTTCATCAAAATTTTATATTTTCCCTCTTCGGGGCCATTATTCCTTGAGTTAAGTGTCAAACTCTTAAATTAATATTTGAGGTGGACCTTTCTCAAGCTTTGTGTAGGATTCCTAATTTATTATTTGAGATAAGTCTTTCTCAAGTTTTGTGCCTAATGCTCAAATTAACTTTGGGGTTGGCCTTACCTTGAATTTTGTGACAAGGCTCTTAAATAATTATTTCTACCTTAAGGGTGGACCCCTTTAGAGTTTTGTGTCAAGACCTTAATTTGGTTCTCCTCTCCATGTGCACCTCTCTAGAGTTTTGTGCCATGGACCCTTAATTATTGTTTTCTATGTTGGCCTTTGTGCCCAAGATCACTATAAAAGAAAGGTTTTCCTCTCTCATTTGGAGCGAAAGAAAAATCTAAGTCTCCTAACGATCATCAAGTGAATCAAAGTGAATCAAGAAGCACTACCAACATCTCTCAAGAATTCAAGACATCTACATTCTCAATTCAAGCACTTGAGCACATTTACTTCCATGGAGCCATGAATTGGCATGGTAGATCAACTTCATACTCTTCTACAAAGTTCAAATAACTTCAAGCATTCATCCTTGTGGAGCTAAGGATTTGAATCCACCACAAGGGTCTCCATACAAGCAAGGTGAATTTGTTTATTTACTTTGTTTATGCAATTTCAATTTAATTATAAGGTTAATTCCAAAACTGGGGTTTGACCAAGGCAAACCCCTTCCCCCCAACAAACAAACCTCTTTTTCTTGTAGGTACAGGTTCAAGACTGTAGATTTGAACCCATATATGGATACCCTTTTCGGCTTTCTTTCGGACAGCGCGAACAGAGTCACTTTCAGATCTGTGCAGGTCAGGGTCGACATTATTGGGTCAGGGTTGACATTTGTGGGTCAAGGTTGACCTTTTTCATAAGACGACATCGGAATGGAAAATGATTTCTGGGTTTTGTTCGTCTCTACGTTCCAGTTCCGGATCATACTTCAATTTTTCCAGAAACAACCTACAGACCTCAGAAAATAGCGTTCTTTGATCTGCACTATTTTAAGGTTGGTACTTTATCTCATCCATTTCAATTCCTAGAACTATCAGATACATTCCTTTCTAAAATGGGAATTTAAGGTCTTTCCTCTTTGCTCTCATTTTCAAATGGATGATTCATTTGTGCATTGATCCTTCTTTTGGGTTAATCAATTTGGATCTTTCATTTGTGCATTTGAGGTTAAAAGGAACATCTTATCTTCCCCACACATCACGCAAACATCTATATTTTCAAATGTGATATCTTTTCTTATGTTACACATTGTTATATGTTACATAAAGTAGTTCAAAGTAAAAATATCAAGGTCAATGAATCATGGAATAAAACTAAGTTTGAGCTAAAGATTGAAGTAGAATAGATTATTGTTAAACTAATAGAAGAAAGAAATACTCCAGAACAAAAAATAAAGAATCAAAAAATGAAGATAGATAATCAGAACATGCTCCAAAGACACCTGCTATGTATGTTCAAAGAGATCATTCATAAGGAGAGATCATTGGAGAAAATGATAAATGTATTCACCAAAGGAGAAGGTTAGCTAGATCATATGATAAATCAAATTATTAGTTTTTTTTAGAAATAGAGCCAAAGAACTATGCAGAATTTAGTAAGTATGAAAGCTAAATAAAATGCATGAAAAAAGAACTAGAATTAGATACATAAGTTTGAAACACATGGGAACTTGTACCTAGGTTGATGGAAACAAATGTAATTGGAACAAAATGAATTTTTCCATCTATATTCAGGAATAAGCTGAATGAAGATGGACAAGTTTCCTAAAATAAAGTTAGGCTAGTATACATAGGTTATTCTCAAGTTGAATGAATAAACCTTTTCCCGAGTGGATAGAATGGAATCCAATAAGATGTTTTTGGCTTTTGCTGCTCACAAAAATTTCAAAGCTTATGAGATGGATGTCAAATATGTATTTTTCAATGGAGTACTAAAGAAAGAGGTATACATCAAGAAAATGGAATATTTTAGACTTTTAGAAGATCCAAACATGGTTTTTAGACTTAAGAAAGTATTCTATGGTTTCAAACAAGCCCCTAGCACCTAGTATGCTAGGTTGGATAAGTTTTTATTAAAACAACATTTTAGAAAATTCATGCAGAAGGAGAATGGAATTTTTATCTTTGAAACCAAGTACATCAAGGAGATACTAAATAAATTTGGAATGGAAGAATCAAAATTTATAGCAACTTCAGTGGTTATTGGATGTAAGATTAGAAAAGATGATGGCTCTTTGGAAGTTGATTATAAATTATAGATATCTATGATTGGTGAGTTACTATATCTGATTGCTTCAATACCATATATTATGCATGTTTTATACCTAGATACCAAGTATCAAGCTTGTCCAAGAAAATATCATGAGGTAATAGTAAAGAGAATAGTCAGACATTTGAAAGGGACTCTATATTTTTGGTTCGGTATAGCAAAGATGGAATTTTTTCATTAAAAGCTTCCATAGATGTTGATTGGGTAGGATGTACATATGATAGTAGAAGTAAAATTGGTGGACAATTCTTCTTAGGAGATAGGTTGGTCTCTTGGATGAGAAAAAAATAAGATTTAGTTTCTTTATCCATAGAAAAAATAGAATATATTGCAAAATCATCTTGTAGTACTCACATTATTTGGATGAAGAAAAATCTAAAGGAAGTAGAGGTATTCTTTGATGAGTAAATTTGGATAATATGTGATTACACAAGTGTCATCAACATCTCCAAGAATCTAAAAATGCATTCTAAAAAAAATACATTTCTATCGTGTATCACTACTTGAGAGAGAAAATTGATGAGAAGGAGGTGCAATTGGAGAATTTAACCACCAAGGAACAAATTCAAAATATTTTTACTAAAGCTTTGGCTAAGGATACTTTTTGGTATCTTAGATAGAAATTGGGGGTTATTGTCCCTCCCTTTTTAAACTATATGCATCAAAGGTATGCATATTTATAGGAAGATATCTACTACCCATCATTTATCTCCTAGAATAGTGTCACGGCTACACTTAGGGGGAGAAATGCTTGTAAGTGGTTATAGGTTGGATTACAAAAAATATGTTTCCTCGGGTAGAGAGAGTTCAAAATCAAAGAGAAGGCACGCCCTTTATCGATGAAAAAGATTTGGGAACGAGGTTTGAGAAGGATATAGAGGCTATGACATTGCTTGAGGAATAAGATTTGTTTTTGAAAGGTTGGAATATGTAGGAAAGAGTTCTTGAAGATATTATTAGAGTATGTCTTGATATGATAGATGCTTGTAGCTTTTAATTTTATGACTAATTACTATGAATATTCTCTATCATTCAGACAAGATCTCAAACTAATTGTTTGATAAATATTTTTTGCATTGATTGGATGATAGTATGGCTGACTATTAGATTGATTGAAAAGGCTTGGAAAATGACTTGCATTTCTATGTAGGGTAATTTCATTATTTGTAGTTTAGTGGACTTGGTCAGATGGTTTGTGTGATATTTTATTTTAGATATATTTTGCTGATTTGATTCACAAGTGAAGAATTGTTGTCACATGTACTATTCTATTGTCTATGTTGGCTTTTGGCCAACTCATCTACTTGCGGTGACTTGATTCATGTTGTTCAAGTCTGAATATAGATCAATGGGAGAGATAAAAGGCTTATGGTTTTTTGGTCATGGTGTGTTTTTCTTTTGAAAGCATTTCATGCATTGGAGAATTTTTTGGGCCAATAGGTAACATGTTTCTAATGAATATTTTCACATGTTATCTTTGGGCCAAATTTAGATGTTATTGTGATACTTATGGATTAATTATATTGATATAAAAAGATCTTTTGAGATATTTTTGGTCCTCTCTACTTTTTGGAGTGGACCACTTTGTGTAGTTATTTTCAAGGTGGTATACTTTGTATCAATAATACCTATTTTTCTATGGCCAACCTTTTTGGTGTGTCCGATGAACAATTCACTATATATTTTTATGGTAATAGATGATATTAAATAGAGTGCATGTGACGATAACTATAAGGATTGTGAAGGTATGTGCAAACAAAGAAGAAGTGAGAAGTTTTTTGAAGATTCGATTGGAAGGTCACTGTAGTTAATCAAAAGTAAAAGTTATATATCTTTGATTAATGAATTTATTTTTGTTCATTAAGGATTAGTATAATCCTTGGAAATGTGCCTAAATAGATAAGGACAATGAGTTCCTTGGATTCAATCCTAAAACATTATAATCTTTTATTTGATATAGTGAGAACTTTTATCACTGTGGTTTTTTCCATATTGGAGTTTCCATGTAAATCTGGTGTTCTTATGTGTTTATGTACATCTAGTATCTTTGTGTTATCTTATGCTAACCATTAATTAAGATATTTGAGATCTAAGATAATATTGAAAAAAATTAAAGGATGTTGATGTTGGAATATTGGGATGACTGAGAGGGGGGGTGGGGGGTGAATCAGTGAAATATATTAAAAAATAAGATTCTTAATCAATAAAAACTTTAACTTGATGACATTAACATTTGCATTAGATCACAAGATAATATCAACAACATCAGATATAATAGGCAAGGAATTCAAAACACAACTGTAACACCATGACAAGAGGATTTGAGTGGAAAACCCCTAAGGGTTAAAAACCACTATAGATCATTCTTTTATTAGGCCTTACTAGCCAAAATTTAGAGCACCAACTCTAGGAGCACCAACCCCTTACAAGATTTTAGGAGCACCCACTCCAAGGAGCACCAACTCCTTATGCATTTAGGAACACCCATTCCAAGGAGCACCAACCCCTATGCAAAATATCAGAATTGTATTAAATCATAGGGTTACTCTATTTTTATTCAATCCATATTATAATATTTCTCATCAACGATGATAAACATGATTACGCCATACATTCATAGATTCCTTTCAGCCTTGCATACTCAATGTTGTTATTTTTCTTCTCATTTGTAATGACAATTATAAAATTGCCAATACAGTGCTATCAGATCTACAATCTTAGTGTTAATGTTGTGTCCCCTCAATCCAACCTACAACCATAATCTTATCACAAAAATTCTACAATTGTTACAAACACTTGTCCAACATCGTAACAATATCAATAACACATATTCTTATCAAGAATAATGATCGAGTCAAAAAACAAGAACACTGTCACCATATATCAAGTAAAACATCAATGCTTTGTTTTTCATCTGCAGCAACTTGTTAAATCCTAAATTACTTTATGTAGATAAATAACAAATGTCAAATTGGCCTATCAGCCTTTGAGATTTGCATACAATTAAATTTATCTAAAAATAAGTAGTTAGTTTTATGATTATCATTTATTTGTTTTTCACTAAATTACCTTTAAATTTGTTTATATCTAAATATGCAGGAATCAGTTTAATAAACAACAATATCATTAGTGATGGAATGATGATAGAAAAAAAAAGTTAATGAAACTATGCCACGATATAGACGTGACTATTCACGTGGAAATTCACATCTATTCAAGTCGTCGTTAACATATATCTAAGGATCACACGGAGATGGAGGAGAAATGAATAATTCAGTTCGATTAAGAAAAATACAAAAAGAGGACACAACTATATATACTTCCACACAAGACATCTACCTCCACTCATACACTACAATCAAATTCTGGCTGATACACACACTCATCATAAAGTGACTCACAAATACAATTTGATATCTAGAAGGACTCGGATCACTTAGTGATTTAGTTGTTTAAAGGGCTTCATGGTTTTTGGATGACTGATATATAGTATCACCCTTATATATAGTCAGAGATATTTACCAACAACAATTTATACACTTACTCCATATACTCAATAATACATAGATTCTCAGTGATTATAAAATAAGGAGGCAGTTTGATCTTTTTCAGATAAATATATTGATAAATATTCAGATTGTTTAAGAGATCTTTTATTGTAAAATATTATAAAAATATATATAGACATATATTCTCATTAATTTTGATTAAAATTTACACAACCATCCATAAGAAAGGAACAAACTGTCACTCAAAAATTTCTTCAAAATAAGTTTCACTATCCTTGTTCTAATGTCTTCAATACTACCTCTGCAATCTCACTTACAATCAAACCCTCATGCATAGTTATGAATAGACATCAATATAATAAGTAATCAAAAATATCATTCAACATCACTTCTATACAACTATAAATATTACATTAACTCCATGCTATGAAATCCATTAAGTATCTACACAAGACGAGATATAACCCTGCCATTGAAATTCACTATAATTTTCCCTACTAATCAAATACTTCATCTGCACAAACAGTCATACGCATGACAATCATCATTTCATACTTACATCTGTAAGAATATAATTACCATCCAAATATTACACCTTCAATGGTCATTATCACATTTTCATATGGTCACGATCTTACCTTTTTACAAAGTTCATACCATAACTATTTTCAAGCATACTTCACATAAAATGAATGGTTTCAACACTGTCTGCTACAATGTTCATATTCACTGCACACCACGTATTTATATATTTTATGCTCATCATGTATCCTCACACCTTTTCTTCATTACATGGTCATCTCAACATCACCTTCGAAAATAATAATCATCAAAGAAGTACACCCCTGCAGTTAATAAAATAATAGTTAAAGACAAAATTGTCGATCGCCAAACTTAGTTGACTAGGATTTTAAACTATTCACATACCTGATCATCAAAAAGATTAAATACTTGACAATTATGATCATCATAAAATGATGTTTGACAAAACATGTTCATGATTAGTTATGACTTTAACCTCTTCAAAATATTTTAATAAAAATCTGATTACTTGTATCCTATCGCTACATTCTGTAGTGTATTTCTACATTTCCTATCGTCATAGTGCTAGGAACCAGAAGTTTTCACAATATTCTCTTGATTCATCTTTAATAAATATGTATGTATTATTCCAATAAGAGAACATGATATAAACAATCTATACCATTCAGACTATTATGAATAAATCTTAATGATTAGTAACAATACTTCAAATTATTCACAGTTTCCAAATCTAAGCTACACATCCAATACATATTGACATTCACTTCCTCAACTTCACAATGTAGATGAACACTTCTTTTTTTCTCTTTTTCATGAGCATATTAGTCATGTTATCAAACTTCTTTTGTATTCATTTATTCCTATCATCTTGTCACAATCTTTGTTAACATCATCAACCAATTGATGGATGATGCACTTACTTGCACCTTACTTACACCACATCCAACTTGTAAACACAGGGTCATATCTTGTGAACATCTGACTCTAGCATCTAACTCTTCTGATCAAAGTAATCTCAATATCATCCCTCTAAGACAAACATTCTTTCCACATCAATGAAAAAACATGCCAAAGTCAACAAACTCCCCCTTTGGCATTGATTTTAAAACTCTCTCCTTTCTCCCCCTTTTGACAACATATGACAAAGGGATGAACAGTCTTTGAACTAGCTCCCCCTGAGTGATAACTACTAGAAACTTGATAATGGCTACAATATACTAAATATCAGGTTCCCAATTAATAACCACTATACAAGCCTTCATTTTTCCAACACATTTATCTTCAAAATCAGATTATCTTCACACCAATCATCAACATGAACATAACATTTTATACTATTGGTCATCAGAAATCATATAACCCAGATATAATCCATACCTTAGCATAGTCATTTTAAGTTTTACTCTTTCTGTCAACTTTCTACCATAAGCCATATGTTGCACATATATACATTATACAATGTAAACAATAGACAACTAACTTCCCAATTGTCAATTCACAAGCCAACTCATCATGTTCAAAACTCATGAACATAACTCTTTTTTGAATGCTCTGTATAATGATGTGATCATTTCCCTTTGATGTACTTCACTTCCTATATCATCCATACATCATCATATAAAAATTATTATCACTTATGAAATTTCTTGGTCTTGTTGTTATTTTGCATCTGCTACTCAGATTGTTTTTGGAACTTGCGCTAACATCTTAACCTTAAAATGTTGTCTTTAAACATCTATGATCAACATGACCTACTATCCCTTATACACATGTTCCCTTCAATTGATTACCTTTACCTTTGCACTCCAAAGCTTTCTTTTCCTTTTCAAACAACTGCTTCTTTTTACAAAATCACTAATCTTACAACTGTTTATTTCTTGTCATGTTCTGACCATATCCATAACTCTCATTGTCTTGTTTTTAGATCTTTCACTCCTATCAAACTCATACATGTTGTCAATATATTATCTTTATACTATCTTTTTAATCTTCTTCTTTTTTCTATTACTTATGTTATTTCCACTCTATGAATATAATATTGTCACTTTAACTATTTTCATAGAAGATTTGCCTCCCTTTTCATTGAAACTATTGTTATTTATTTTCTTTTCTTGACTCCCATTTTTTTTTAAAATCGGTGATATCTTTGTATCTCCTATATGGTAATAAACCTTTCTTGATGAGACCTCTAAAATGCTCTATCCAAATGAAATTTTCCTGACATTATTATATTTCATACTCTTCGTAGCACTACTTTGACACAATGTTGATTATCTTCAACATAGTTCTTCATCTAATCCTCAACATGAATCTGTAAACTACAACTTCAAGAGAACGAGTACAAACCAACTTAAATTAAAAAGTCTTATCTCTAAAACTCAACCAATTATTCTTTATAATAATGAACCATCAAGATGTATTCAAAGTTCAACCAAATGGAAATATTTTCATAAAGACATTAAGCCTTGATCATGTAGTCAAAATGACTTAACATAGTTACCGTAGTTCTTTATATGTTGTGATTAATTTCACTATACTCTCCACTCGATTTTTAGACAATTTTAATTGGTTTATGTTGTTGCATTTTACTTGAATATTGCTTAGAATACATCAATAACAAAGACATACATTATCTAATTTGAGTTTGACAATCATTAACCTCCACTAAAAATTCACAACTATCAATGATAACATAATGAAATCAACTCAACTTCACTTTTCAAAATAAAAATGACTGTCCAATAGAAGCTCTGACATCAAATCTATTTAAGAAGAAGCGAATCAGTAAACCTTAACGTATGGTTTGTGATCATGAAACCATGTTTATTATCCTACAACAACCTATTTAAAATCTTGGAGAAAATATGGAACATAAACAACTCCAAGAGACTGTCAATGCTTGAACTCGTTAACTTTTGAGATCAAAAAGTTTTCTATTCACTATTTCTATGTTTGACAACATATGTACACCTCCAATATGCACAAATTGTACGCAAGTTTTCATAACTAAGAAATGCAATGACACAAAATGAAGGGCTAACATATACATGTCTTTAACTTGTCTCCTTGTAACAAAATTAGAAAAATTCATATTTCCAAACCTTTAATCTTATCCTACCATTTACATACTCTATTATTTTCTTCATAGGAGTAAGAGATATTACCATGATAGACTCCCCTTGAATATATGCTTCTCCCCATGACCTAGAAGGCATCACATGTGCATGAAGTGCACAATGCATTTTCATGGATTCATCTTTATCACCAGCTTGGTTATGCTTTCATATCCAAATCATAAGAGATCATTTCTTCTCATTACCTTGATCATGTTGTATTTATTTTGGCTTTCATGTCAACTTTAATGTATTCTTCTTCTTATAAGAATTACTTTCCTTGAGTTTTTTTACAAGGTTCAATCTACAATTATTTTTCGTATGACCAAGATTATTACAACAATAGCATCTTATACTATTGTTTCTCAAAAATATACTTCCTCTAACTGAGTTTGCAGACCTTCTACTAGACATTCTACAATTTCAATATTATGACCAAACTTGTGACAATTAAAACATATTTAACTCTTTGAAGCAACAAAAGTTCTTCTTGAACACCGATGTCATCTCTTATCAACAAACTTACAAGTTGAAGCCTTGTGACCATAAACATTACATGAATAGAAATAACCAAAAAATGAATATGCATACCTCGTTGTTTTCCAAAAAGGTAGAAAAATAGGGAACTTGTTTTTTCTTCTTCTTTCTTTTTGGATGTCTTTGCATTTTATTTCTTTTGAATTCTTCTTGTCTTCAACTTTAGGGGCAACAAAATGATAGTTCAAATCAACTTTCTTTCTTTGAGTTTTCCTAACTATAAAACTCTTTCCATTAATAGTAGAAAATATTGTCTCATGTTTAAACCCTTCCATAGAGATTTGTCCTACCTCATATTCTAAGCTAGTAGGATCCTCTGAATTCTTATGTTTATTCAACATCTTATTTAGTATGAAGGTACTTTGTTCAACTTTCTGACTTTTTTCGAACTGAATATTTACCCTTTCAAGATCTTTCATTAAAGCAACTACCTCTCCTTCAAGCTTTTGACACTCAATATTTTTAACCTCCACATCAGATTTTACTACATATGTTTCTCTTCTACATTCTTCAATTTCAGATTTTATATTGAATATTATGTTGTCTCTCGGGTTTTTTTTTTAACAGGGAATTATCATCTAAACTTCTTCTCAAATAAACAACCTCATTTCCCAACTTGTTGCATACATAGATTCCTTGTTTTTCTTTCAATCTGTCTTCTACTTCTTCTTCAACTCTTTTTATTTCTACCATTTGAACTTGCTTAAATTCAATAATCTTTTTGGATTCACTATGATTATGTACAATCATTTTATTAACATTAATACTCTGTTGAAGACATACCTTAAGTTTGTGATTTTCTTTTTTAAGGTCGTTAATCTATTTTAGAGCAGAGAGAAGTTCTTCTTCAAGATAAACAACTACTTATTCATCAGAGTCTTGATCAATCTAAGACACTTCAAACATATTTGAATGACATTCCTTAGAATCCATATTGTTATAAAAAATATCAACACCTCTTATATTAGACAACTCTTTCTTTTTGGATAGATATTTCATATTCTTGTTCCTACATGTAATGTCCCCGCCAGGGAACCCATAAGGAATCAGGTCTTATGACCAAAATTGCAACTCGTTTTTTTTTTTTTTTAACATTACAACATTACTACTCCACATTTACATTCCTTAAGGTTCCCTTAATGTATTTCATTTACTAACATATTTACATTACTTATCCAAAATGAATTTCATTTCCTTTCTTTACTTTCACATTTAGAACTTAAGAGATAGGGTAAGAAAATAACATTTCATTTACAATTATATCCCTTACTTTATATACTAATTCCATTTCTCCTTCCTACACATTGAATAACTATTCATTACTAATCACATTT
>MU228530.1:2997596-3031672 GCA_018584345.1 Thuja plicata | reverse complement strand
TATCCTTTTCTTCTTCTCCATCCCAGTCCATAAAAATTTTTTTTGAATTTTTTCAATAGCTTCACTATACTTTCTGGGAATTTTGAATAAACTTAAAGCATAAAGGGGGAGACCTTGAAGAGTAGCTATGAGGATTTGAATTTTTCCAACCTGACTAAGAAGCAACCCTTTCCATCCAGCCATTTTTTTATGAAATTTATCCACAAGGGCACTCCAAAAGGACTCAGGAGGCTCCAAACAGAGAGGGAGGCCCAAATAGGTTCCCGGTATGATCCCTTGATCAAAACCTAAAATCCTTAATATTCTCATTTTCCTTCTCTCCGGCACATTGAAAAAAAACACTGAACTCTTCCCCCAGTTAATTAGCTGACCAGAAGCTTTCCCATAGTTATTCAGAGCTTTCTTTATACTGCTAGCATTTTTAACAGAAGCTTCCCCCATAATCACCGAATCATCAACAAACTGTTGGTGAGAGCATACCATGTTATCTGATGAAGGATTAAGCCCTTTGATGTCTCCATTCCTAACCTAATTTTCCATGTACCTGCCAAGGCATTCCGCCATTATTACAAAAAGGACAGGAGACAAGGGGTCTCCTTGTCTTAAACCCCGAGAGGATTTAAAGAACAAAGTTGGAGATCCGTTGACCATAACAGAAAATGTCAACGGATCACACATAGTTATGAATAGACATCAATACAATATGAAATCAGAAATATCATTCAACTTCATCTTATACAACCATAAATATTACATTAACACCCTGCTATGAATTCCATTAAGTTTCTACACAAGTCGAGATATAACCCTATTATTTAAATTCACTCCAATTTGCCCAACTAAAAAAAAAATACTTTATCTACACAAACAATCATAAGAATGACAATCCTCATTTCATAGTTACGTCTATAAGAATAGCATTAACATCCAAATCTTACACCTTCAAAGGTCATTCTCACATGTTCTTAGGTGTTAAATTAGATCAGATTTGATGTCCTTGGCTTGCACTAATAGATTTATTTACATCCATTTTAACCAAAGTCATTCATATTATATATGTCTTGAATAGGCATGTCTATTAATAGAACATGCCTTGATTCACATAATAGACTTCATTAATTGATTAACACATAATATATTATGATCGATACATAATTGATCCTTAATAAGATTGTTCTCAAGTGATCCAAGGTATGATCAACCCATTTGATCATTCGATCAATAACAGATCAATGATTTGCAATGATAAATATAATCATCTTCAGGATTAAATGATTTATATAATGATCATAATTATGTATATGTATTTAATTATATATCTATATATATCATTAAATATATATATATATGTATATACACACACACACACACACACACACACACACACACACACACACACACACACACACACACACACACACACACACACACACACANTAAATATATATATATATATATATACACACACACACACACACACACACACACACACACACACACACACACACACACACACACACACACACACACATACACACACATGATTATTCATTATCATGTTATGATTAAGATGATCAAGGCAAATACATAGATCAATATATATGAAAGGATAGATATCAAATATTCACTTATCCATTTGATTTCATCAGTTAGATTAATCTAATTGAAGCTATAAACATTAAAAATCCCTCTTAGCTAGGAAGGATTAAATCTATCCATAAATGAAATACAATAAGTCCATTTATTTTGTAGAGTAAGATATATCACCTCACAGTGATATCCAGATTTTATGATTCACAAATGTAAACACATATAAATTATCTGACTGATGCTACAAAGCATTAACATTATGGTCACACTCTTACCTTTTTACAAAGTTCATACCCTAACCATTTTCAAGCACACTTCACATAGAATGAATAGTTTTAGCACTATCTTCTACATTGTCCATTTTCACTACACATCGTGTATTTATATCTTTTCTTCTCACCTTGTATCCTCACACCTTTTCTTCATTACATTGTCATCACAAAATCACCATCAAAAATAATAATCATCAAAGAGGTACACCTGTGAAGCTAAGAAAATAACAGTTAAAGACAAAATTGTCAATCACCAAACTTAGTCAGTTAGTGATGCATTCATGGTCAGAGTTTCCCCAGTGGAGATGGTCTAACCATGCAGAAATAGTCAACACTGGAAATAAAAAACTTACAAACAATAATAGACAATCAATATGCCATAACAAATCTTTGCATTTTCATAGAATTAGTTATTTACATCATACATGCCTGTAACATGTAGCTTACATATTTTTGACATATATACCTAATTTAAACAGATATCTAAACCTAACCCTAACCTTCTAAGTTTAGCTCATGAGAATTGTTGTATCTCACCCCGACTATCTCTCTATCTACCTAAACAAAGATCAAGAGCCTCAATATATAGAGCCTTCACAACTCATAAGTCAGACGGATCAATTACATTTTCCAAGAGAAATAAAATGTAATACAATAAGATAGGTCAGGACCCAAATCAAAAATATCTCAATGCCATGATGAAGAAATTATGCACAGTCTAATAGAGACATCAGCCAAAGATACAAGAACATTGGGGCATGAGTCACCAAGCTTCTCCAATCAAAAAATGCTTCACAAGATCAAAAAACCCGACTAAGTATTAGAACATGAAGAATAGTCTGAACTGGCCATGAATCTATAATAACTCCAGAGAGAAGTAACCAAATGATGTGTGATCCCAGACATAGGTAAAATAATATGTCCATAAAAAACCCTGAATATTGCAGCAGCTAACAATCCAAAACCAAGGAACACCACCAGAAACACAAAATCGCAAACAAAAACTAAACTACGAACAAACTGAAAGGGAAATATTTTTGGGTGATGCAAGATTGCCAATGACCCAAGGATCCTCCTGCATTAGACACCCCAAGTGAGAAGAAAATTTTCCATAAGATAAACTTATGAACATTTGACAGAATGAGGGACACAAATCCTATGCACATTCTTGATCCAAATATCCTCTTTATCTACAAATCTCTACTTCTGTACTTCTACTCCATGTTCTATCAGATTCATCAGATTGCTCTTCTTTGTACTCCCTTTTTCATAATGCCTATCAACATAAGAACTTTGACCACCAACTCCTTTCTTTTGCAAGAATGAATTTCTTTTGGTACAATCTTCATCTGATTAGCAACCAAAGCCTTCTACTTCTTCAATTTACCCTTCTTGTAGTCTGTTACCAACTTTGTCTCTAATCTTCCTTCAAGATCATCCTTTATATCCATACCAACCCCTGTTTTTGGCTTCTCTAAATAGTAACCCTTTACCATGCTCATATTTCTTGCACTCCTCCCCTTTTCTTCCTTAAAATAAACCAAAGTAAACTTCTTTCCACCCTTCTCTATTGTGATCAAGTTTCTTTCACATTCATGAATAGCTCCCCTATCCAATTGCCAAGGTCTACCCAATATAATATGAAAAGAACTAATAGATACCACATCACATAACACCTCATCTCGGTAAGATCCAATGTTGAAGCTTACCAAACACTATTATTTCACCTCCACCGTGTGTTCATCTAAAAACTAACTTATACCATAAGGACAAGGATGTTCAAGCCTCGTTAATCCAAGCTTCTGCACCATCCCTTCTAAGACCAAATTATTAGTACTACCACAATCCATAAAAACCTTACAACATTTACCTCTTGATTTACATACAACCCTAAAACAATTCCTCCTTTGTATAGGTTCATCTTCCTTCTTACTCAACATGACTCTCCTAAGCATAATATATTCTCCTATCTCAGCATCTACCATATTTTCCTCAAGTTCATCTGTAGATCACTCCTCATGTGCCACTAGATTCTACTTACCCAAGTTTTTACTAAATCCTTCAGAATATTGAAAATCTCTATGTCCTATACCACCACATTTAAAACAAGTACCTTTAATTTCCTTTCTAAAATCCCCTCTTCTAGGTTCCCTGTTATCAACTTTAAATTCAATGGTTTTATTCTCTTTTCCATTGCTTCTGGCTTGCTTCTCCCTTCCTCTAGGGTTATCATGTCTTCTATTCAACTTGTCTTCTACCCTCAATACATACTAATAAGCATCCTAAACTATAGAAATCCTCAACATACTCAAATCGTCCTGAATATTAAATCTCAGACCATTAACATACCTAGCCACCTTCTCTTTAGCCAACATACTCAAATCATCCTGAATATTAAATCTCAAACCATTAACATACCTAGCCACCTTCTCCTTAGATAATTCTCAGTGTCCATATTTGATAGTCATCATATAGAACTCTTCATTGTATTCCTTCACATTCATGTCTTTCTGCTTTAAGTTCTACAATTTATGAAACAATTGCACTTCATAATTCTCAGGGATGAATTTATCTTTTAATATAGCAATCATTATCTTCCATCTAGTGATTTTTGTTTCACTGTGTTCCTCTCTATATTTCTGCAATTCTTTTCACCATAGGGAAACATGAACCTTCAAATTAGTCTATGCTAACCTAACCCTTTGTGGATCTCTGATATCTTCAATCTTGCCAATCCAATCTATCAAATCTTTAGGATGCAATGAACCAGTGAAAGTAGAAACATCCATCCTATGACTTTTACTTCCTTGTGTCATAGCCCTTACAAATATTTCTTCATCTGTAGGAACCTCAACATCTACAGTCTACAGATCTTCAAAAGCTTCCTCAAATTCTTCTTCAGTCTCAGGATTCCTTCATAATCTAGTCAACACATTTATGATCTTAGTCCTTGTCTCATTTCTAAAGTCCTCCATCATTTGTTCTAGCCTTCTAGGGTTCATCCTTCTAGGAAACATCTTTCCAATCCTCAAGTGCAACTCCCTCAACTTCGATGATCTGATTACAAGGTTTCAATTTCTTCTCACTCAAAGATCTATAGAACACACTTGCAACTTGCCTCCAACTATCCAAACCAATTTCCCAACCAGAAACAATCCCTCAATGATCTCCTTGTGCAAGTCCCCTACAATTATGAGTCAGATCTTCAATCTACCACCTCACAAAAAATAAAACTAGGGCTTTGCAATCTTGGGAACTTTATTTGTTAACACATGAACATCCAACTCACTATGATACCACTTGATTCATTCATGGTCAGAGTTTCCCCAATGGAGATGGTCTAACCATGCAGCAAGAGTCAACACTACAGAAATAAATAACTCAGCAACAAGAATAGAGAATAAAGATGCCATAATAGATCTTTTCAATATCATAGAATAAGTTATTTACATCATACATGCCTGCAACATGCATCTTACAAATTTTTAGCATACATGCCTGATTACAACAGATATCTAAACCTAACCATAACCTTCCAAGGTTCTCTCTCTCTCTCTCTCTCTCTCTCTCTCTCTGTCTCTCTCTCTCTCTCTCTCTCTCTCTCTCTCTCTCTCTCNTTCTCTCTCTCTCTCTCTCTCTCTCTCTCTCTCTGTCTCTCTCTCTCTCTCTCTCTCTCTCTCTCTGTCTCTGTCTCTCTCTCTCTCTCTCTCTCTCTTCCAAATAAAGATAGACTTCACAACTCATAATTCATCCAAATAAATTACATTTTCCAAGAGAAAAGAAAATGCAATACAACAAGATATGTCAGGACCCAAATCACAAAGATCTCAATGTCGAGATGAAGAATTTATGTGTGATCCAAGAGAGACGTCAAAAAAAGATCCAAGAACATTGGGGTATGAATCACCAAGCTTCGTCGATCAGAAAATGCTTTGCAAGATCACAAAACCCAACTGACTATTAGAACATGAAGAACAGTCTAAACTAACCATGAATCTTTAATAACTCCATAGAAAAGTAGCTAAATGATATGTGATCATAGACATAGGTAAAACAAGATGTCTAGAATAAACCCTAAAGAACACAGTAGCTAACAATCCAAAACCAAGGAACACCACCAGAAACACAGAAATGCAAAAAGAAACTAAACTAAGAACAAACTGAAAGGGAAATATTTTTGGGTGATGCAAGATTGCTAACAACACAAGGATTATCTTGCATCACTTAGGATTTTAAACTGTTCACATACCTGATCATCAAAAATATTAAATACTTTACAAATATGATCATCATCAATTGATGTTTGACAACACATGTTTGTGATTAGTTAGGTATTTAGCCTCTTCAAAAAAATTTACTAATTACTTGTATCATGTTGCTGCATTTTGTAGCGTATTTTTGCATTTCCCGTCGCTACAATGTCAGGAACCAAAAACTTGCACAATATTCTCTTGATTCAACTTTAATCAATATGTTTGTATTATTCCACTAAGAGAACATGATATAAACAATCTATACCATTCAAAATGTTATGAATAAATGTTCATGATTAGTAACTATACTTCAAACTATTCATAATTTCCAAATCCAAGCTACTCATCCAATACATATTGACATTTATTACCTCAACTTCACAATGCAGATGAACAGTTCATGTCTCTTTTTCATGATCATATTAGTCATGTTTTCAAACTTCTTTTGTATCTATTTATTCCTATTATCCTATCACAATCTATGTCAACATTATTAACCAACTGGTAGATGATGCACTTACTTGCACCACATCCAACATGTAAACACATGTTCATCTCTTGTGAACATATGACTCTAGTATATAACTCTTCTTGTCAAATTCATCTCAATATCATCACTTTGAGACAAATATCCTTTTGACATCAATGATAAAATATGCCAAAGTTAATAGTTGATACATCCCCCCTCTCAACATTGAATTATGTTCAACAAAGATAACTTGAATATTGAAAGCATTGAAGCTTTCAATTAGATCCCAGATTCTATAACAATAGGATCTCATCTAGAAATTCTTGATAACTATAGTATTTCTCACTTGTTTCACAACCAAATTAGAATATCTGAACACCTTCCATTGCTTAACTCCCTGCTAGATCTAGTCCTCATACTAGTCCTTTATTTTCTACTTCATTGTTGGTACAACTTAATTGAAAGATAAAATTTATCTTTACGTCTTCTCCTTACAGGGAAATTAGATGGACTCTAGCTCCTAAACCATTTATGTATTTCACTCTTTCAAAATATATTTTCCATAATTTTGTTGTTCTGGCCTTATTTTTCTCTTATATATTATTTTTTATTTCATTACCTTTGGGATTGGGGTATCTTCATCATAGATTACATATGTTCACAAACTAGTAGCATGATAGTTTCCAAAGGGATCATTCTCTATGAATTGACTAAAAATAACCTCTTCCTCTTTAGTTCTATTCCTACTTACTTCTTCATCCTCAAACATATCTACACAATACACGTAATCCTTTGAAATGGAAGTATGGGTAGTTTCAAACTTCATACAAGCCTCATCTGCTACATACATAGAATGAATGGATTCTAAAAATACTTTAATTAATTCTCCATGTTTAGTCCTTAGGATCAACTATGGCCAATCAAGATATTTAACCTCCTATTTTTCAATGAATTCCCTTGATAAACAAAGGTTGTTGGGTTATAGTAATATTTAGACAATAAATAAAGTTCAAAGGAAGATCTCTAATCACACCTAAAGATTGAACCATTTTTCCACATAATTGCATAATTTCTTTATCTAGAAGGTCATACTCTATCTAAAGAGCTTCTTCTATTTGATTATGCATGACAGTAATACTTACCCTAGAATATATCATTGAATTATATAATGATTTATCACTTGTTATAAGGGTTAAGAAGAAAGGCATTTGTTAAGACTTATGTGTTCCTCCTTCCTTTTGATCACCACTTAAATTGATCAACATTGTTGGTTGCTAAAGATATGAGATTTTTTCAATGGCTAGCATATTTCCTTTCATTTGTACTTGTTCTACGGAAACTTTTTATCTTGCTTTTTTATCTCTCCCTTCCAAAGCCTCTTTTAATAATTGCTTCTATTATAGAATTTTCAAAATATCCCATAAAACTATAGTTGATTGGGCTTTCTTCAATTTCTCCACCACATTTACTAATAAGATAGGTGTAATCTTGAAATCTTTAAGATTATATAGGTTAAAATTGCATTATCCTCTAGAAAGGTCATGTATGATAATTCAAGTTAGGAGGTTTCATAATATCTTTGGGTTTCTAGGATCAAGGGACTAGATCTCTAATAAGCCTCCTCTTGGAGTCGGTGTTATAATCATAATATACCTCCAATTCCTTTAATATCATTGCTTTATTTCTAAAAATGACATCATCATCTGTCATCCAAAAGAATAAAGCATGAGTAGGAGTGTGTTAAGCCTCTTCCTCTAAGGACATCCCCTATATTTGAGGAGTTAACAAGACTTTTTTGAATCCTAGAGATGTATAAGTATAGACTCTAACCTCTAGGGAGATTCCTTGACTCCTTTATTCTACCATCTTTGTTTTAGATTACCCCTTGAGAAATTTCCAGGCATATGTGTTATGCCCTGCATACCCATCCCTACATTTTGTAGGAAAAATGTTGGGTCCCCCCCTTTTTTCGCTTTTGCTTTTTCCTTGGTTTTCTAGTTTTCTTTGTTTTCCCTCCAGGCTTTGCTTCTGTGAGGGTTGTCTTTCTTTTGATTTTTGTCTTCTTGTGTCTCTGAGACCTGGTCCCAGAGTTCATTTGTTCTTTTGAGTCAGTCAGATTCCAGACTCCGGGATTCTCTGCCATCATGTCTTCTTTTGTGAGAAGATGTGGCTACATGGAATCCCCGGGCCTGGAGTTCAAAGGTTTGCTTGTCCCGGGGTTTGTAGAAAGAATGCAACAATTTTTTACCCTAGGGTTATAAATTGAAGTTACCTATCATTTTCACAGTTACCATGATTAAAACACTTAGAGCACTCGGAGCGATTTCAAAGGCGATTAGAGCGATTAAACAACATATTACTCCCCAAGCTTAGTGGTTAACAAAACAGTGATTTGCAGTGCTCACACGTGGTTGATTGAAGGTGAACTTGTTGCAGAGTGCCTCCCGTGCTCATCTTCCTTGCATGCCCCATGTTTCCAGGTAAGCCTTCGGCTCCCCTTTCTCTATTTTCCTTGTTTGCTCTTTCTTGCTTTGGTCTATTTTATTTTCGTT
This sequence comes from Thuja plicata, assembly GCA_018584345.1. NCBI lineage: Eukaryota > Viridiplantae > Streptophyta > Pinopsida > Cupressales > Cupressaceae > Thuja > Thuja plicata. The sequence goes on along the minus strand of MU228530.1, from coordinate 3,022,536 downwards.
TCTATGTGTTCTAGTTTTGTCTTTGTTTCACCACGCCTTTTGTGTTGGCTTTCCTGTCGCCTCCCATTGGTGGGTTGGCTCTGCCAGAGGGTTGTTCGCCCTATGTTTAGTTGTAATTTAGTATATAAACTTGTATATTATCATGGAGTAGCTTTAGAGGTCTCTTTATATTTTGTACATCATGTAAGTTTGGGTAAATAAGTGTTTATATGTTATTTGTCTTGCGGTTGGCCTGCGAGTTATGCTTTGACCCTTATTGTGCTTTGATCCTCTATACATTAGGTGTATATTTCCTGTATATCCTTCCATTCTGTCAAGCTCACCGTGCTCCATCACATCTTAAGCACCCTATCAAGCTTGTTAGAGAGGTAGTCACCACGGTTCAAACTTGGCACCTCACTGGTTCGAATTATGGTAGCTTTCTCTCTCCTCTGTCGTGTCATCTTAATGGCGGGATTAATTTTCCATGAGTGGGAATTAAAATCCCATCCCATCTGGCATTTACTCCCCCCCATGTCAGTCCACTTATTTCCATTAATGTCATTACGCCGCCGGTCACGTGGCCACATGACGATCCATGTCATCCAAGTACAACTTCCTATCGGTCGCATTGACAAATGGGTAACTCTTCCATACTCTAGGTGCTAAGAGGCCCCTGGGTCTTCATTCCATTTCCATCACTTAGTCCAGCGCCTCGGAGCCCCTAGGTGTTTACCAGAATCTGACTCATGTTTGCCTTAATACCCTGAGATTTTGATGTGTGCTAACACTTTTTGGACAGGTGCAAAAATGGTGATGGACCCCCAAAAATTCATAAAATTATTTTTATTATATCATGTATTGACAGCTCTCCAGTCTTGCAGGTTGTAGATAATTTGATCAAAATGTCTAAAGTGATCACTCCTCCTAATAGCCCAAAGCTACCTACTACCTCCACTTGGGCGGCTACAAAGACTAAGGCCAAAAATATGCTAGCTAAGCTACCACTGACCTCCAAATACCCAAAGTAGGGCATTCTCATGGGGTCCAAGGTGGACTCCAAAGTGCAAGAAATAATAGACATAGAGCCTGGACTTTAGGCTGAAATGCAGGGCTTAGTTCAAGCCATATACAAACTGAAGGCCGACAAAGATAATATGGCTATCCACTTGGCCACCTCCAGAATTATTAAGGCTACAAATTTTCCTTGCTCAGTGCAATTACCAGAGCTAATACTCCATCTGGCGATGCTCTACAATGCTCCCACTCAAACTATTCTGCTCACCGATCCCCGACCATTACACTATCCAACGACTATTGTCAATCTAGATGCGGTGACTTTTGCTTCAGGGCTGGGGATCCCTCAATTTAAGGGGTCCATTGTTCTCACCCAAGCCAAATCATTGGAGGAGTTTGAGGGAGCTTCCCTCCTTTCCTAGCAATATCTCAACTCTCATTGGCTAAAGTCTTCGAAAAGGGACCATAAAAAGATGAAGTTGGAGATTCCCCGAGGGAATTTTAAAGAGCCCATTCAGGCGGGCATTATATTTCTATGCCGGATCTTCAAGAAACCCCATGCTCAAGATTTCTCAGCATGGATGTACTGCTTCCTCTACTACATCACCACTAGCAACCAGACCTTCAATTGGGTGGCTATTAGAGCCAACCATGTGGACTCACAGTTGAAAGGAATTCTCCAAAATTCAAAGTTCCACATGACATCTTATGTACTATGGGCACTGGCCCAACAAAGACTAGCTTTTCTAGGTTTGCAAGCAATGGGCATTCTCGAGACTGGGTTGGGCCAGTTGACACCATGGGATCATTATCTCCAAATCTAGTGGGAACTTAGTCTCACAAATTTTTGTAGGGTAAATGACGCCTTCATTTACCAAAATATTTTGACACTTACTTAGGATTCTGGATACCGGTTATCGCAAGAGGCGATGAACCTAGTGAGCACCTACGAGAATTACTTTCTTCAATTCTAGTAGCATATGTATATTTGGGTGACCGACTTCTCTGGGAAACCCTATCTTATTCCCCGGTATTACAGGGATAAAATCATTCTTTTAGAATTCTTCCGATAGATTCTAGAGTTGCATGCCCTCTTCACATTGAAGAAGCTCACTAATGTTTCATTCCCAATTTCTTGTGGGAACTATACTTGCAGTCTCACCGCAACAAAAGAGGTAGATAATGAACTGAAAAGTCTGGGGTTGGTTGAATTTGACCATAACAGAAACAGTTTTGATCTGCTAGGAAAGATAGCTTTGGCGCTTCCCCAAGCCTCCCCACCACATATAGAAGATATTGAAGATTTTTGGGTAGATTGCCAAGATAGTTTTTATCTTCGGGCCCGCCAGCATTTGAAAATGTCCAAAGGACTGATGGAAGTACTTGATCTTCAGGGTTTCCTGAAAGGTTTTTCAGATGATGGGCCCCTTGAGGACCCATTGTATAAAGAGCATGGGTTAGACAAATTGGATCTCCCTCCGGTGGATTGGGCCACCCCAGAAGACTTAACAATCAAGGGAGTGTGCTGCCCCATTATTGAATCCAATCATAATTATTTTGCGTGGGTGTGTCCTAGGAGCACCTGAAAGAGATAAATCATTTGAAGGCCTGCCCCAGCCTCTAGAGCTGCAGGGCCCAGCACAAGAAAGGGGAAGGAGAAAGAAGATACCCAAGCCAAGTTACCTCCTTAGGGCCTGAACCCAATAATGAAACAACAATAAAAACAAATGGAGTCGGCGAGGTTGGCAAGCCAAAAGATTAGAACACAACTTCCCCAGGGCCTCCTTGCGACTCCGGTAGCATTTGCTCGTCCAACAGGATCCCCGTCGTTGGCTGCAATGATGAGTAGGTAGACTTTCATTGAGGTAAAGTCTACAAGTATTTTGGATACCGGGGTCCCACTACAAAGGAAGAAGAAGAAAAAGGTGAACCCCACCCCAAGCACAGACAAAGGCCTCGGTTGCCCAACATGCCCTCAGTGGATGTTAGTTCATATTTCCCTGAGCTTGAGAACATTTCAGATACCTCTCCCCCACATGATGATTTTGATGATGTCTTTAGGGAAGATAAACTCATAAACCTTCATGAGGATATAGATCACGTGGTGGAAGAGATCGCCGCCCAAGAAAAGGAGGATATCCCCATGGAAGAGGAAGTCCCAGAACAAGAAGTTGCTGGGGATCAGGAAGTCTGGGAGGAAATACAAAAGGAGCCTGAACAGGAGAAAATACCAGTCTAAGAGGCTGAAGATGAACCAAGGCAAACAATAGATAAGTAACCGATGATCAGGGAAACCAGACCCACGAGATCAACCGTACCCCCAATCATCACGCTCCAAATGCCTTTGGTTACTCTGGGTGACCAAATTCCCCGAAGCACATTTGGTGAGGTAATCATTGTGGTCCAAACTCTGAATCTTGGCCCGATACCTTAGTCGCCTCCAAAAAATGTTCCAGTGGAGGAAGATGTTCTGGAAAACAAAGCCGAAGAGGAAGAATAACCGTAGCAGGATGAGGGCAGGACTCCTGAAGATATGCATGTTGATTCGCTCGATGTTGAGAAAGATAGGGAAATCCCTGAGAATACAAGTGATACTGATACCAGTGACAGAGAAATCCCAGATATCACAGAGAATGATGCCAACATGGCGAAGAACACTGAGGCCTCTAGAGAATAGAAGGAATAGGAACAAGAAAAAGAGAAAGAGCCTGATAACAATGTTGATTTTAGGAACACGCCTCCAGATTCTGAAGGGAATCCCAATGCCCAGGTGCTAACAAAAAATCTGCCCTAACCACCCCAATGGCTGGTGGAATCGAGGAAGAGAAAGACCCTGGCGGTAGCAATAGGTGTTTCGCTCTCCCTGGCTGAGATGATGGCCCATAATGCAAAGGCCAAAAAGTATAAGAAGGCTTGGATGGTCCATACTCTAGACTGGTCCAACAAGAAGTACAATTGTGGCAATCACAACACCTCCCCTAGATGCAGATGCAACAGCTGTAAGGTCCGAAGATTATACTATTACAGAAGTGGAACTAGGAAGGAGAGACAAGCAGGGTGAATTGGACCTGCTGAAGGAGGCCACCAAAGTAATAGAGGCCCGATACAATAAATAGACCCAAAAGTTAAAGGAGGAAAGAGAAACCAATGTGAATCTCCTTGCACTTCTGGTAGAACTTACACAGCCCCCGGTCGAGGTCTGCCTGGAAGCTTCTACCTCCAGATTACCGCTTGCACAGGGTGATATGGATTCTTTAAGGGCCATGAAGAAGAAGGCCCAGGCTGTGGATGGGTGGGCCACTAAATAGATAGCCATTGTAAGACAATTTTTAGTGGTGTCCCTCCCAAATCTCTATCAGATCAACATTCTCCTCAGTCAGGCGGATGCCTCAGCTATTGTGTTGGAACATGACTTATAGAAATACGAAAAGTGGAAGGCCGAATTGGATGAAGTTTTCAATGATGGAGAAGAAGCCATCATAGAAGCAGGAATTTTGGGAGATGAATCTTATGATTCTCTCGAGGCCCAGTACTCAAGACTTGGCTTCAAAATTGAGGTATGCAAGGAACTAGTTAAGGCCTTAAAAGAGAAGGTGACCATGGCCCGATATCCTTTGGGCCTATTTCAGGAATTTGTGGTAGGGTTGTCACAAGTTGACCCCTTCACCACCGGGACATGTACCCTAAAGGACTATGTCCTCAGCAATTATGATGAGCGGATGGAGTCCCTATATCAGTCTGTCGAGGACTTTGACAAGGGAAGATTACCAAAATTATCCAAGATGATGATCTAGGCACATGATGCCATGAAAATGGTAAGTGAATTCTGGGATGAGGCCGAAGATGTCGAAGAGAAGCTAGAGGTTGTCTGTGGCTGATGGGATAGCGTCAAGGATATAGATGAAGATGGCATAAGCCAAGTTTTAGAAGCATTTAAAAATAGTAAGGAGCAATAAGGTCCTCCAAAGTCTGGAGATTTTCATCAGCCGTGCATATTTTGTATTCATTATTCTTTGAGCGTAAGCTCCCGGATCCTAGAGTTCTAGATCCATAGTTTTGTATTCTTTTGGTGACCCACGTCCAAGCACCCTAGAGCTGACCAGTCATTATCAGATAGTTAATAAGGGTGTTATGAAGTAGGTGACCCCAACAAGGCACGACAGCTCAAGGGATGGCTCTGATAGGTGGTCTTCCCAAAGTGCCGCTCCAACATAAAACTAGTGCATTAAAGATAGTGAGCCATTTTTCCATTGATGAGGCATGTAGCCTCGATCCCTGGGGGATCATATTTCTTCTATTCTCCCTCTGGCTCTCTTTTCAAGGCCGATTTTTCCATACCTCTTTTCTTGTCTCATTCTTCTGACATGTCAGACCTCCATTCTTTTCGAGGTTGTGTAAGCGTGGTGCAGGTAGTACCAGCCACCAGAAATTATATTTTATTGATTGAGTGTAAATTTAAGTTAAGTTAGTTTTAGGGAAAAAATGTGTATAAATAACAAGTCTGACCTCATTTCAAGGGTTAGCGAAATTGATGATTTTGCAGTCCATAGCTACAACATTTTAGTTTCACTTCTAGTAGTTGCAGAGCTCAATGCTCCTTAGTTCTTAGAATTTCTTAGTATATATATGCTCCCTTGGAGCCATTGTTGTACGCACCAGTGCTCGCTGAAAACCTATTAATGAAGAAGGAAGAGTTTTGGCATTGATGTTGTTAGTGTTCTAATTTCTGGTTAATGTTCTTTCGTGCTATATGTTTCTTATGTCCCTTGCTCCAATTTTTTAAGTAGATTAATGATTTTGTTTTCACCTCACTATTGAATGTGTATGAACTGATGGCTCTGTATACATTTAGTATTTTAATGTAGCATGTTAGAGCATGGTTGATGTTTAAATGCATTTGCGTGACTATAGATAGATGGAATACGTCTAACCCTGGCCCATCTTTTGAGGTTTATTTGGTTAACTAACGAATGCTTGCAAGAAACCCCACTTACCTAAATCCCTAGAGAAGATGAGTCGAGATAACCAGCTATCCCCCTAAACAAAATAGTCACAGTCCCAAATAAGCTCCCTCACCATCGAGACCCGACTCTCATGTGCTTGAAGCCCTAGAGAATCTCATTTCTCTGGACAACCTTTACAGGCAAAGTTGGCCGATACCCCGGTACCCGATGACAACTTACATCTGTTGGCAGACCTAGTCACAAACCCCCTGTAAACAATATTTTCATCATTACAGGGGAAACACCATGAGTTGATATCTTCTACTAAATTATTCTGGGTAGCCACCAAATCTTTGTTTGGATTTTTTGAAATGGCTTGAAGAGGGGAAAGAATGACAACCAAATTATTAGAATGTTGTTCCTTGGAAATGGGCTTATTGGCACCTTGATACTAATTTTTCTAACAAGATAGCCTACCATTTTGATAATTTTGGTAATTAGGCTTCTGATGCATAGCTCTCTTTTTCTTGATATGAGTTAGCTCATTTGAGAAATTTATTAGAATATTCTTCATGTCATTCATTTCTACTATAGAGGATAATAATGTAGCCATAAAGGTTTGAGCATCGGAGTACTCATACATTGATTTAGGAGGCATGGAAATTCTTGGTACAGCCTCACTCTATGATTGAGCTTATATTTCTAGAAATATCAACATAGGTGGTCTACATGGAAGATTTCTAGCATCAATTAGGTTATTATTTTCTCTTATAACCACATTTTAAGTAGCTAAAAATGTGGTACCTCAAAGTGATTAAATGGATAGAGCTATGTATAAGTTGAACACCTTTAGAGAGAAAACAAAATCCATGGTTGTGAGAGAGAGGGAATCAACAAGAATTATTTGCCAAGTTTTATCAAACCGAGTATTGAAGTCTATAATTTCCTCTTGGGGGTCTCTTTTGATGGTAATCAGTTGCTAAAACAAGGATGAACAATCGCCCTTTTCAAAAAAAGTTTGAAGAACTTTTTCTGAGATGTTCCCACATGGATATATTTGTTTGTGGAAAAGATCTATACCAACCTTGGGCTTTTCTTGTAAAAAAAGGTGCAATAAATCTAAGGTTCGTATATTTTTGTCTATTATGTGATGCACAATACATGTATCAACTACAATTTTAATATGTTCAATATGGGTTTTTTCATCTTCCTTGGTAAATTTAGATAATACCTTTGAATTGTATGTGGTAATGGCATCCCAATTCACACTAGCTCTAGGTGGGATGAGAGGGATTCCACTATCCCAGGTGACAAATTATGAGAGGACCTAAATTTTAAGTTCTTACAATTTAGGATGCTACATTCAGCCCCCACTTTAGCAAAAGTATGAAAAAATGAAAACACCAATCCCCCAAGTGAATTAGGTCATCATCAATCTTAAACCAAGACAAAAACAACATTAACAAAAAGAGAGAGAACATGACTAGATAAGCCTAGTAAGTTAAAACTTCTATAGGTCATGTAGAAATAAATAAAGGTGCAAAAGATGGAGTTGAGAGTCTAGCAAGTTATGTTATCTAGTCAAACCATAAAAATGATAACCAAGGAAACCACTAAAAAAGAAGGATTAGGCCTAAGGAAAGCATTGTTTCGAAAGGAATCCACTTTAGGCCTAAGGAAATAATTATTTCAAAAGGAATCCACTAAAAGGAGATTACTAAGAAAAAAGAAAGGTTTTCCAAGTAATCCATAGAAAATTGATTAATATAGTATGTGCATAATGTGTAACAAAGAGAGAAGTGTATTCCCCCACATTAAACTAAGCGAGAATGCCTTAACGAGAGAAATAACTTTAAGGTAGTACACATACATCTAAAAGACAACTACGTTTCCACTATGAGTTTCCCTGAGACAAGGACAAACGAAGGGAAATAAACACATCACAAAAAGAGAACAAAGGGATCTACTAACTCTAAGTTTAATATGCATATGTGATAACTCATGTATATCAATATTAGCCTTAATGAATTGACTTCATCCTCGAAAGGTAATATAATTATGAGCACAATGGAAGAATAACGCATAAAATATACAAACAAAAGTCTTTTTTGGTCAACATTGCAAGAACCAAAAATAAATTGTTAGGATTAATTAATACTAAGAGGGGGGAGTGAATTAGTATTATGTAATACCCCTTTAACCCTAATACAAGTTTTTGAATGAAGTAAGATCTTTATATGTTTTCTTATAGCTTAATACTTGTTTTCCTGTAAGTTGTTTATAATGATTTCATCGGCTTGTACCTGAGAACTCTAATATCAGACATATTGTCTGAAGGTATCATTTATGTATGTGTTTGTCTCCATGTATGTATAAAATACCTTCATTACCTTTTTGAACACAGTTAGGATGTTATGTGATATGTGTTGGATGGATAGAGATATATTCTTCTATTAAGGTTACTTTCGATGAATCTTTTATGTCACTTAATGCTTTAGGATATTTATTATGATTATGGTGATTTATTACTAGTATCGATTATTGACTAACCTAATTCTCAATATTCTAACCCTCATGTTACATTCCTTGTGTGTGTGTGTGTGTGTGCACGCACGTGCCTATATACATGATGTGTTTTTATGATATAGGATGAAGCCATAGTTATTCACATAGATGAGGTCCACATGATGTATCTATCCCGATCATCTGTCTACAATGTCTTCTTTAATATATACATCAATGCACATGTATTTCTTCTCGGTGATGCAGGCTTGTAGGTACTGGGCATCAACTTCACCTAGCTTCACAGGTCTGAGCGTGCCCCAAAATCCTCGATCATTGTTGTTGTTACAAAGACAGTACCAAGTCCCAAAAGATTATGCCTATCCCTGATCCTTGTTCCTGGGTTGGGTCTTTTTGAAATTATCCTTTGTTTGTGGATGAATGTTCGATTATGTTTGCTTGGTATTTTAAAGTTGATTATTATGGATAATCTTTGTAGTTCCTAGGACAAGGTGAATATCATTTTGTGGAAGGTCTATCTATTAATAATAATATGATTGTACTATAGAATTAAATACATGATAATAAGCTTTTCTAAGGTATTCATTAACACATGGTTTATAATAATATTTAAATGAATATATATACACATAGGCATATGGGTGCACACATATGCATATGTCTATATATATGTTTATATTTATATATTTATATAAATGTTTTAATGTGAGTGTTTATGTATTTATTTATTTATTTGCCTTGTATTTATAATGAAGGGATTGACTATTGTGTGTAATTAAATCCACTTCATCCTTGGATAAAATAAAGGTAAATTACTTATTATGCTTTAAAGAGAGAAAGTAACTAATATTTATCTAAAGTGAAAGTGAGAATAAAATAAAAGAACTTACTTACAACATAAAAATAAAACAATAGTAACTAAAGTGCTAAATAAACTAAAAGCATTCTCGGGAAACTATCTACACAATAATTTATCTAAAAACTATTAAAGTCTAAAATAATAACCAAAAAATGGTTGTGGATGGTTGTATCAGTTGAAAATTCCTGTGCAACCAATCCCATAACATATTTATGGTAGGGGTTTTTGTAAATAAAGAGCTAGGAAGAAAACATAGATAATATGCATGGAAAACTATATATCTGAATCTATTAGAAAGGTTAGAGGAAGCTTTGGGAAGATATCTCTGTGATCGGAAGGCTTGAGGAGATTAGGCTTGGCTGGGGTGGAATTGGAATTTATTTCAAAGGTTTCTCCACAGGACTCCAGGTAGGATCTATCCAGAAAGAGAATCATGTTTCATGTGTGTGCTATGTTTTGATGTGGTTGTTTTACTGTCTGCTATAGTTATGCGATCAATGGAAATCTTTTATGACTGTTTTTGATAGTACGCCTTCTTGTATGAATTGAATAATGAATGAATTCCTTATGATGGATAATGTTTATGTATTTTCATTTATTTGTCCCTCTTTGTGGATTGTCACCTTAAATTGTATTGGATTTTAGATAGAACCTCCTTCTATTGATGTTATGCAGACTTCCATCTTGTTAGAATAATATTTTTTGTGGTCACCTTTTTGCACCTTGCACCTATGGGCAGGAACTAAACATGTTTTCTAAAAAGGTAGGATGGGTTTGAGGGATTTTTTTGAAGGATAATTGAGGAATCTCAATTGGGTATCTCTCCGATTTTGCTTTCCAGACCTCCATCTTACCCAGTTTTACCCGAAAGGTCAAATATGGAGGTTGTTGTCCTTAGTGCACACAGTCCTGACCACTTGCGCAGAATTGGGCACCACCTGCGCAGGATGTGTGACCACCTAAATAGAAGCCCAAAATACATAGGTTGTACCACCTTCATAGCTTGGGTAACCACCTGCATAGCTTAGGTTACCACCTGCGCAGCTTGAGGTACCACCTGCGCAGGACTCTTCTAGTTTGATTTTTTAGGGTTTTCGAAAGGGCTTAAGGTCTTGTATTGACCCGAGGTTGACCCTAGGGTGTGTGTAAACATGTAGGAAACTTATTTTTCATATTTTAATATGTTTAGGACCTTTTGGAACCCTCTCAAGAGTTTTGGATAATTTTGGGAACCCTGATTAGGGTTAGGGTGGTCTCAGTCCGATTTCAACCTTAGGGCAAAACATAAAATGTAACATTTAAGTATAAGATACATGCTCTATATCTTATAATTTAAGTTACATTATATGTAATACCTTCCAAGATGTTTGAGAGTGGTTTCAGCATCCTAGGAGTTCAAATAAAGATTCTAGATTTCGAAGGTTTTAGAAAATTTTAGGCTTAGCCAAATTTTAAGAATCAGCGTGTTTTCTGCAATATGATCTTGTTATGATGTTTTGTGGTTTGAGTTGGTACCAAAAGGCACTAGTTATATGGTTTTATAGAAATTTTTATGTTTGGTACATTTTTATGTCTTCCTATGTGTTATTTACCATCTTGAATGCCAGATTAGGGTTTAGGACTGTCTAGTGGACTACGGTCAATCAGAGATCCCTTAAACCCAATCCTAGGTTACTATGATGTTATAATTTATGTTTTTACGAGTTTCATGATGTTATTATGTTTTTGAGAATCCCTTTTGATGCATTTGATGTAATGTGGATGAGTTTTATCTATCTGTGTACTCGATTGCAATTTAGGGTTGTCCAAAGGATTCAAGACAACTAGTGCTTTCCTAAACTCAATCATTTTGTAAACACTTGTGTACTTGTGGTACTTATATTTATGTGCATTGATGATGTTTGTTAGAGGTAAGGAACCTAAGAACACTAGGTGAGTGGCTCACAGTTGGGGGTCGGGGCCCTAAGTGGCTAGTACCAGGATAATCCATTAGTGAGTTGTTTAATCCAGTGAAAACATTAATAAAATTATGGGAAGGGGTACTACACATTAAATAAGATAAGCCTTGCCCATGCTGGTAGTGCTAGTATAGGCTATGGATGGGAGTGGGAGAAGGTGCTATTGCAATAGCACAATCAAACAGTCTTGTCCCTATGAGAGATGTTCAATTCTGCATGTGTCTACTTGGGGGCCGGGGCCCAGAGTGGCTTACTAGGATAACCCAAGGGGGTGAGGGCTATGTGATGACACTCACCTAGCATGTTTCTTAGATTTCTTTCCAATGTGATTTATTTCTTTGTGATCTTCTTGCATTTTCAAGTTATGTTTTGTTTTGGGAAAAACACTATCCTCTCCTTAGGAATATCCTAGTTGTTACCATCTTGCGTGGACCTTGATCTATGTCTCCTAGCATGGGGGAGTGGACTCTTTTTGGATCCATGTGGTTGGGTGGTTAATATTTATATCTAGGTACTATCCGTGGTCAGATGGATCTTCTTGGCTCCTGTTCCTTCTGGATTTTTAGTTTTGAAGACTTCTTATTGTATATGTAAAGATGTACTTGTGTATGTTCATTCTTGTAAAAGAAATCTCTTGTAAATCATTGGATCTGATGATATACTGTATATCAATGTAATTCAAAGAAATGTATAATGGAATGGGTAGATCTAGGTAAAATGAAAGGGAAATATTTTATATATGAAAATATAATTGTTTAGCGTATTTATTCACGTATCTTTTATTACTTTTTGGTATAATAAATGATCTTAGACTTAATATGAAATCATGTATTTCTGAATGAATGTGCTATCTCTTGATGTATGGTTTTGGAAAAATATTATGAGTTAATGAATCTATGAATAAATAGCTATAGAATCTAATATTGGATTAAGGTTACTATGTTTCACAAATGCGTATGAAATAATAAAGTATATAGTGCATCGCATATCCATCGAATGTTTATATTTCACCTGAATACTTAATGAATAGTGTAAATAATGACATAAGTTTAGTAAAGGATAACTCACATGGATGCATGTTAAAATATTAGGATTGATGGTAAGATTATACATGTAACTTAATGTTAAGAATAAAGGAATGAATTGCAAACTTATATTAATCAATCAATGCCTTAATGGTCAAATGATTAGATTAGATTATATTGCTTGAATAGCAGTGTTAGGGAACATATAAGGACTTAGAGTAGTACTAATATTTCATTGAGAAAAAAAAAATTCACATATCTTAGTAGTTAGTTGGGTTGTCCTCCTGGGTTCCTCGGCGGGGCGTGACATATTACAACACTTTATCAAAAAATTTAACCAATTAAAACTTAACCAACAAAGTAATGAAATAATAAGAACATGCACATAAAGTAGACAAGTCATAAAACCATAATGTGTTCACAAGGAAACCCTAGCCAAGGGAAAACCCCGGTGGAGATGATACCTAGAAATGATGCACTAAGATGTATAGTGTCCCTGTTAGGAGCTGAATACTACATTTAGTACATATCCCTATTGAAGGATAGAAACCCTATTAGGGGTATACAATGAGCACATTGCTCTTACAAATAAAAATTATCTATTACAATGATTTATCAATATGAACTATACAAGCATCTTCTATGCGCAAGTAGTCCTAGTTATTCCTTGCATCATTTTTTGTCTAATTCTCATATCACAATGCATCTATGCATTCCACATGTATCTTCACATCATAAAATAACTTTACTTATATACTCGATCTCAAAAGATTCTTCTAGTCAGCTCACAAGAACATCACAAAATGTGTCCAACTCTTAATCAAATAGAAAATACATAGTCGGTGATCATACATCAACAAAAATAGGGTAGGACCTAATCCAAATCCAAAGTAGCACTTTTGGATTCCACAAAATACTCCCTTAATCATCGCGAGCATTCATTTTCCATGTATCATTGTTGTACTATCTTTGTATCACTTCAATAGGATGTAACTTTATCCAGTCAACTCTGATAATCCTAAAAGATAATATATTTTATCATTAGTATACAAAGGAAATAGTTTTTGAACCTTCGGTAACATGATCACCGAAAGATAGGTTTACAGTAGAACCCGACACAACATTTTATAGAGGTCACTGAAAAATGCTAAGTGCACTATCACCGACAGACAGTTTATTGAGAAAATCGACAACACAATTCAATGAGTAACCCAACAACAAAGTCTACAGTGTAAACCGATAGACAGTCTACAGAGAAAAGCGAGAAGCAGAATGTCTACAAGGACATCACCGATGAAAGACTACAGAGCAACCCGAGCACAGTCTACTGAGAGACAACTTTTATTTCCGATAAATGTGGATTTGAGTTACATGTTAGATAAAACACTTGAGTTTTATATTTATCTTTATGCTTATCTTTAAAACCATTTCTTGAGGGATAAGTAAAACACATGTAATTATTTTAATCAATCTAACTGATTGAAAACATGTAAACTATGAGATCAAGGTCAAGTTGTAAACCTTTGATCATAGATTTTTTATCGTAAAGTGTGAAACCTAGATAGGTCAATATATTGTATAAATGGATGTAGAAATCAATCAGACATTGATGATTATAGCCGCAACAAAAATATATGGATTAGACAAAGATTTTTATGCAGAAGGACAACACAAGATGATATCAGTTATGAAGAGCAAGATTCAAGGCTACCGAGCATAATAGAGGTATTAATCAATCACTAAAGGTGATACACATACATTATGAACTTAAAGGATTTGTACTCAATAATTCAAGATTGCATATAATTAGATCAAAGAAGTATTTTTTACTCTATTCTAACAAGTGTAGCAAATAGAAGAAATCCTTTAAGAAGGTGGATTTAACAATCCTTATGTAAATCTATTAACCGAGTGCACACTTAACAGTGTTGCTAAATCTCTTAACCGAGTACACCTAACCAGTCTAAAATGTTACTCCTAATAAGGTAAGATCATCAGAAGTGATCAAACTTGTAGCTTTAACTGGCACCTTCCATTCTGTAGATAGTGAAGCATTGTGGGTTTCATCCCCACCATAGTTTTTACCTTCTAATAGGGGTTTTTTGCATTACCAATTTTTGTGTCATATGTACTTACATTTCATGAATGTTTACATGCAATTAAGTTTATGATTTGATATTACATGCATAAGATAGAATAACATCTATCGTCGGTAATGCAAGGAATTGATTACTGAAGGACCCAGGGTTAATTGATAAGTTTTAAGGGTACTAATTCACCCCTCCCCTCTCAGTACACACCATTCCATTATTCCAACAAATGGTATCAAAGATAGATCTCTTATTTGGAAAAGTTTAAATCACTTGAGAGAAAAGATCATACAATGGAAAGGGATAAGCTAGACAAGAATATTGAGAATCAGAAGTTGCAAATATAGATCTTCTATGAGAAATACAAAGAATATAGAATCAAGATGAGAGAGCTACTGGATGAAAGAAAGGTTATGACATCTCGCTGTAATGAAACAGACTATAATGAAGAAGAGATACCTGATTTATTTGAGTCATCAGGATCTACATCTAGAAATACATCAGACACATTTGAAGGAAGTGTTACAGGTTTGAATGAAATCAATGAACATCTAAAAAAGCAAGTAAAGGTACTGAAAATTGGTCAAGAGACATAGATGGTAAGGATGATTGATGTAATGAATAATGCTAGACAAGCTGAACAAGAAATAACATTATCTATTGATGACAGGAGGAAGATCACTGAAAAGCTACAAGAGAGAGAGATATTCAAATACAAAGACTTACTGAACAACATCATGAGATCACCAATCAAATTTTTCTTATGAGTCATGAGGAAAACTGAGTGAACATAGAAATGAATGGGAAATTGGAAGCTATTGGTGAGCTAAGAGAAGAAAATAAAAAACTAAAGCATGAAGTAAGGATTAAGCAACATCATAATGATATGATCAAGAAAGTTGAAGAAAGAACTAAAAGAATGGATTATTTTCTGAATGGACAAAGGATGCTCAACAACAATAATGGTCTAGGGTATACCAAGCATGGAGAATCATCATACCAAGTTGATAAAAAAGATGTCTACACAAATCCAAGACCAAGGAAGCAGTCATGCAATCACTGTGGAAAACTAGGCCATAGATCAAATGTTTGTAGGAGCAAAGCTAAAGGTATTCCTAAATCCACATATACATTCATAGGAAATTGTTATAACTATAAGAAGAAAGGACACAAAGCACATGAATGCAGATCTAAGGTGAAACAACCAAAGAAGGAAACCTACAGGGAAAAATATTGTTCTACTTGAAAAATGCATGGGCACACATCTCTTGAATGTGGGAAAAAGAAAAAGCAAGCATGAAAACCTAAAGAACAAGAAAATGCTCATCAACCAAGAAGAGTAGGTAACTCATATGTTTGGGATTACAACACATGGACAAACTATACAACATGTGGTAGATATGGACACATTGTTGCAAACTAAATGAGAAAATTGATGAGAAGGTCTAAAAGATGGACTAACCCCAAAATGGCATGCTTACACTATCATAGGTTAGTCATCTAAGTAGGATTGCAGAGACTGAGTGACAAAGGCAAGCACTTTTTCTAATGGCAATAGCATTGAAGACATCAGGAAGATGAGAAACAAAATGTGGAGGAAAGATACAAAAACTGATGATGTTGGAACAAGAAATACAATTGGTGACACCTTATCCAATGGATCTGATTATATCACCACCCCCACCTAAGCATAACAAGTAAGTATGGAACTGCACTATACAAAGCTATACTTTACATCAGTTCCAATATACATTGATAAAACTCCAAACTAGCATGAATAAAGATGCACTATGGTATTACTTGTTATGAATTTGTGAATACAATCACGTCGGTCATTACATACTGAGAATCATCAGTATACATATACAAGCTGAGTTGCTAATGTAAACCGAGCATCATCGGTAATCATGTAAATAGACAATCAAGTCTTTGCTACATACCGAGCTCTATTGGTGAACATATGAAAAGTGAAACCAAGTTGACACTTACCTTGAGCATTACATTCTCACCGAGGATAAAGTTGGTATGTTCCCCGAGAAAATCTATCTTCAAACACCGAGAAGTGGGTAAATAATTTATTACACCACTTAGGGCATCATCTATTAAAGGGTGACAGAAAGCTCATTCATTCACAAAGTGATTAAGAGCGAAGAGCAGAATGAAAAACAATGACCAAATTGCAAAGTGACTCACAAGCACATTCATGGCTACTCTGACAAATTAATAGCAGCTAAAACAGATCAAGTGAGTAACTAAGACTCACCGAGATCACAATTTGTTTACGAAAGAAGCCCTAATTTTGAGAAACATGGCAACCACATCATGCATTTCCAATATCAATAATGCAAAGGATAAAAAAGGTTGATCTAATCAATAAATCTACATGTGAAGAGCCTAAGTACAAATTCTTCCCCGAGGTTGCTTCACAACCTAAAGACATTGGATCATTCTCAAGCATACCACCTAGTTTTTTTCTAGTCGAGGATGTATGAGCCTATATCCACTGTAAGGTTGCAGAGATTGAAGATCTCAAAGTTGAGGAAGCTTACAAGAAGCTTTGCATAGATGGAAACATCAAGGATGAACATAAACACATTGAGGTAAAAGGGTTGAAAAATTCCCTAATGTTCCTAAAGGAATTAAAAATTGAGTGTATTCAGACAGTTCTTAGCTGGGTACATGACCGAAAGATGTGGTTAGATGAGCCAAAACTGATCACCAAGGATGTAATACATGCGGTAATAGATTATCCTATTACTCACAAGGTCAAAAGCACTCAAACATCCTCCTCACCCTGATATAGAAAATATGATAGGTACAGTATGGGATGGAAGAGGTTTAAAGGTAAACTCCATCAGTGATCCATAACTAAAGTTCGGTGCATGTGTACTGGGATACAAGGTATTCCAAGCCAGCAAACTGAATGTCATAGCATGTAGAGCTATTGACACTTCCCATAAGATTGTGAAGAAGGGATTACAAATGGACCTATCTGAGCTTCTACTAAAGCAATTGGAGGAGAACATGAGGACAATTAGGTTAGAAAGGACTAATTCATGTAAGTTTGGATCACTCCTCATGTGTATATTTTTCTATTTTCAGAACTTCTTCCCATCTATCGGTAATGTCAATTGGGACATGATGCAATGGAAAGTGCCCTTTCCATTGCATCATGACACTACCTGACCAATGACAATTCAAATTAGTGAATTTATTAAGTCACTAGGGGACAAATTTACATCATTCATGGATGCATATTTCACCAAATTCAAAGATAGAATGCAAAAGAGGACGAGGATACCTAAACAACTGGTGGAAAAGTATAAGGATGATATATGTTTCATAGTGGATACCGACACCACCTTGATAAAACCAGATGTACCGAGGACAGCATGGTTAGCACCACTTGATTATGAAATCAACATTGATCAGGCCACAAATGTCATTGAAGCATTACTGAATGAGGCAGTTGACAAATTATTACCAAGATTTGGCACCTATGAAGAAGCCAAGGCCAAAATTAAAATAGGTCTAGTAGTGAATAAGATTGAAAGAAAGAAAAATAAAATTGTGAAGAGACTTAAGAAAAATTTGTTGGTAAATGGTGAAGAATCAGAACAACAAGTTGACACAGAGGGACAATTTCCCATTGGTGAAGGTGAACAAGTGAGTGATTCTGAATCTACAAAATCTGATGTACCACCACCAAAGAAACCAAGGACTAATGTTACATCAAGAACAAGGAGTCAAACTACCAAAGATGCATATTCCTTACCAGTGAAGGAAGGTACAGTCAGGAGCTATAAGAGAAAGCCTCAAATAGGGAAACAAGCACCAAGGTAAAGAAGAAAATACTTCCAAGGTAAAGAGGACAAAGATGACACTGCACAAGATGAGAGTGAATAAGAGCTCAACATGAAAAACACAAAGTTCCTATGAAAATTGATGGGATTGCTGCATCAATAGTCAAGATAGGCAGCATATCAAATGCTAAGATAAGGCACTTGCTAACCTTATCTCCTGAGGATCAGAAGAATATTGAAGAAGCCATCATTCAGGTAATGATTGCATTCAACTATGTACCTATACAATTTAATAAGATGATGCCACAAGAACTTTATGACAACATATCAGCAAGGTGGACATATGCACTGAAAACTGAAAAATAGATAAGGGAAATATCCCTAGTTACAATTATGCCATTCGAGTCAAAGATGGAAGAAATTGATGAAATGATGAAGAAGCATTCAAAGAAGTTCTCAGCAAAACTAAGATCCTACAAAGTACTACAGGGCAGCCTAATAGAGCTTCACAAAGAAAGCAATGAAGCTTGGAGAGAAATACTTAATCTACCTAAAGAAAATACAAGCCCCGAAAAGGAATTAGCTCTTACCGAGACCCCTCATAATGAAGAGAAATAGGCTACACCGAGCCCAGAGCACATCATCATAAATGACACTAAGGATGTCAATCCAGTTGATCTGACAACACAGGAAAGCAAGGCCATGGATGACATACCATAGATCTTACAATCATTAAGGGATACTGCAGATGAAAAAATCAAAGATATAACTATAATTTATATCACTAGAGGTGATCCTGCAGATGAAGTAAAGAATGATGAAGATATAAATGTGACTACCAATCAAGGAGAAGAAAAGAAAAAGGAAAAACAAGATGCTACACAGGTCAATATACCAGGTCAAATGTCTTTATTGATACAATCTATCAATATCATCTCAGAAGAAAAAGAGAAGACACATGACCATGATGCAAGCATACCCAAGGACAAGGGTGATGGGAAGAAGAAAAGCACAAATGATGAATAGAAAGGTACAAAAGGAGAAGAAAACAAAGTGATTCCAAGGATACCAAGGAAGAAAAAGCTATAGAAAAAGATAAGGTTGATGTAGAGACGTCTACAACCAACCTATAGGTGAATGCTGAATAGTAGGATAAGGGCACAACACCTCCAAATCCTTCACCAAGTACATTAGACCAAGAAAAGGAACTTGCTATGGTACTGCATACAAGTGCTTCCACTACTCTTGAAAAGAAGAAGAAGAAAAATAAAAATCCAGTAATGTTGGATGAAATAATTGATACACAAGACTGTGATCCTAGAACATTGGATCCAGAGTCACTTACAAAGTATGGTGAACTTTGTAAAAGAAAGGCAATACAAGACAAGCTCAAAAAGGAGCACAAAAACTCATAAGTCCTAGAGAACACAAAGGAGATACTTTTTCAAATTGTACCTGACACTGATATTGATCAAATTGCCCCTATAATTGATCAATTAGCAGTTCTTTTTGATGCCATCACATCATAGAATGTTGATGCAGACAAGGCAATAAAGGAACATGTTGAGCAGAAGTGTCTATACAATATTACTGATAAAATCAGCCAAGAAGTAGTACAATAAAAGGTAACACTTTCTAAATTAGTTAATAATATAGAACTGATAATATCAGAAGTAGTAAACTTAATTCAAAATTTGTGCACATTAGAAACTTTCACTAATGAGCACAGTGACAAGTTGTCCAAAATTGATGAAGATCTTAAGGCAAGTGCACAAGGTCTCATAACTGATGACAATGCATTAAAGTTGCATTATGAGAAGCTTGTAAAATCTAAATGGGTGAGACATGAGATTCAAGAGGCAGAATCTAAACTCCGAGTTGAGGTATCCAATCTCCAAGCTCTACTACTACCCAATCTCACATTACTTCAACAACAAATGACTTTGGCAAGAACATTGATTTCCACCTCGGAGATGTCTGTTACAGAGAGCATTTATGATATGCACGCCAGACTCACCTTGGAAATCATGACCCTTGAGCACCTCAAAGAAAAATGGGAGAAGAAAATGGAGGACATTCAAAAATCCCATTCCCACATTTTTGACAAGTTATAAGTATTACACCTTTGTCATTATTTAAAAAAAATGGGGAAATGATATGATAAAGGGGGAAATAATAGAACAAGGGAAATGATAAGGTGAAAGGGGGAAATGATAGAAGAGGAAATATATGTATAAAGGAAAATGTAAAATGTACATATACTATACCGAGGCATGCACATAGGGGGAGTCATATTGACAAGCTAAACATTTTGGTGTACATACTGAACATTCCAGTTTTGCACATATCAGTTTTTGATACTAATGCCAAAGGGGGAGATTGATAATCCTAAAGGATGATAGATTTTTTCATTATTATAAAAAGGAAACATTTTTTGAACCTTCATTAACATGATCACTAAAAGATAGGTCTACAGTGCAACCCAAGACAATAGTTTACAGAGGTCACCAAAAATGCTAAGTGCACTATCACCGATAGACAATTTACTGAGAAAACCAACAACACAATTCAAAGAGTAACCTGAAAATAGAGTCTACAATGTAAACTGACAAACACTCTACAAAGAAAATCGAGAAGTAGTATGTCTACAAGGACATCACCGATGAAATACTACAGAGCAACCCGAGCACCAGTCTACCAAGAGACAACTTTTATTTCCGAGAAATGTGGATTTGAGTTACACGTTAGATAAAACACTTGAGTTTTATATTTATCTTTATTATTATCTTTAAAACCATTTCTTGAGGGACACGTAAAGAAAATGTAATATTTTTAATCAGTCTAACTGATTGAAAACAAGAAAATAAGGAGATCAAGGTCAAGTTGTAAACCTTTGATCATAGAGTTTTTATTGTAAAGCATGAAACCTAGATAGGTCAATATATTGTATAAATAGATATAGAAATCAATCAGACATTGATGATTGTAGCCACAATAGACATCTATGGATCAAATAGAGAGTTTTATGAAGAAGGACAGGAAAAGATGAAATCAGTTATGAAGAACAAGATCCTAGGCTACTGAGAAGAACATAGGTATTAATCAATCACTATAGGTGATACACATACATTGTGAAATTAAAGGATCTGTACTCGTAAATTCAAAATTGCATATAATCAGATCAAATAAGTATTTTTTATTGTATTCTAAAAAGTGTAGAAAATAGAAGAAATCCTTTAAGAAGGTGGATCTAACAATCCTTATGTAAATCTCTTAATCAAATGCACATTTAACAGTGTTTCTAAATCTCTTAACCGAGTAGACCTAACTACTCTAAAATGTTACTCTTAACAGGGTAAGATCATCAGAAGTGATCAAACTTGTAGACTTAACTGGCACCTTCCATTCTACAGATAGTGAAGCTTTGTGGGTTTCACCACCACCATAGTTTTTACCTTCTAACATGGGTTTTCTGTGTTAACAATTCTTCTGTCATGTGTACTTACATTTCATAAATGTTTCTGTAAATGTTTACATGCAATTAAGTTTATGATTTAATATTACATGCATAAGATAGAATAGCATATATGGTCGGTGGTGCAGGAGCACCCTTGAGAAGCCAGCATGTTTGGTGGTCTCATGTTATTTTGGGTGTGTAATTTTGTGAAAGACCCTCTTGTAGGGCAATGTAAGTACATAAGGTCATGTGGACCAAGAGTGTTTTACTTAGTTTTCATTTTATGCTTCTGTTTGGTCAAATACCTCTTTTTGGCTCATTTTAAGTGAACTATACTTGATGATGTCATCAAATGGTAGGGTGATGTCATGCATGTACTTAGGGTCCTTGGATACCCTAGGTGGTCTAGCTAAGGTTAGATAAGTTAGATTGGTGGAGAAACACTTAAAAAATGTAAGTTGCAAAAAATGTAAAAATGTTGCTATGCAACATTAGCAACTTTTAAAAGTTGCTGACAACATTTTGTTGTCTAGAGGGTTTCAAATTTAAAATTGTCTTTGCACCCATCCAAGGAGTGGAACATGTGTGCTAAGCATATATAAGGTAGGAAAACCCTAAATTGGGGAGAGGAGGTCATTTGTACAGATTTTGAACTTTGGAGCCAAGAGCTTTTTATGATAGGACAACAGATTTGAAGAGTTTTTGTGTTTTTTTGTGGTGAATGGATTAGTTTACAGATTGTGATCATTTGGTGCCATTGTTGGGAATTTTGTGAAGTGTTTCCATTAGCTAGTTTGATTTTTAATTACTTTTCTTTTGTAGGTTGCAAATTCTTTTGTTCCAGTTAGCTTACTGTCCAGTTTTGAGTGAGGAGAAAAGATGTGGACCTAACTCCACTTCCCACCATTGGTTCTATACGACCACTTGGGAATGGAGACTAGGTCCATGGATCTTCAATAATCTAGAAGGAGGAGCTCTGAAGATGCATGCAAGTATTTTTAAGAACTTTCCCTAGGCGAGCTAGATGAAGAGCCCGGTTAGGAAAAGCAAGTAATAGTTAGCTTAAAAGTATAGGGGGTTGTTTTCATGAGCCAAGAAGGCCATGGATGTATTGTATGGTGTTGTGTAGGTACTCCTGATTGAAGAGAGCTGTCCAAGAAACCATCTTTCAAAGTTTTGAATCCAAAACCACAAAACATGCCTAAAAATAAGGAAGAAGCCCTAGTTCTGAAACAGGGTGTACGGACAGTGTTGAACCTCAAGACCAAGAAAATATTGGTGGGTTTTTGCTATACTTAAGAACTATAAAAACCTTTCAAGGGGTTCTTTGAGGAATTTTTTCAATTTTTGAGAGTTCCTAGATTTGAGGAGGCCTAATTGGGAAAAAGGCTACAAGGCCTAAATCCTAGGAAATTGGAACTCGATTGGTACATGACCAATCTTGATAAGTTGAGATCCTAATTTGGAGCCAAGATAGTAGTGAAATGAGGCCCTCAACCTCCTACAACTCAAACTCATGGATAGGGCTTTGAAGATGAAGATGTGAAGAGTTATTGTAGAGAACTAGGTGGTGAACCTTAACAAGATAGGTAGTCTCTTGGTTGGAGGGAAAGAATTGAGTCTTTCCAAGTTGTTAGAGGGTGGATTGAGGAATCCATAGAGGTCCTTAGAGAGACCTAAGAAGAGTTCAAGAAAACTCAGAAGGTTACCAAGGAGGCTCCCTATCAGAGTGGTATCAGAGCCCAAGTTCAAGATTTGGGAAGAAGAAGTAGTGTAGCTAGTGGATGTTGTAGACCAAAGATTCAAGTGAGGAATCTAGTGCATCTAGCAGGATGGTGACCAATGCCAAATTGGCCAATAAATTTGAAGAAAAAGAAGAGGATAACAAGTTTCTAAGAGAGAGATTGGCTCAAATGGAGCAACTCTTGGATGAAGTCTGAGACAAGGCTGAAAGATTCAAGGACAAGGTAGACCAGAAAGAGGAAAGAGAAGCTAAGGAGAAGGAGTGGGACCTAGATGAAGAAGTACCTACCCCTGATCCAGTCTTACCAGAGGAACCCTTCTTGAAGGCACTCAAAGCCTTAAGTGGTAAATCCTTGGAGGGTGTGCCACTATTTAGTGGACAAATGGATGTTGATTTAGTTTTGGATTGGATAGACGATCTTGAGAACCACTTTGAGTGTGATGGGGTGACTGATGCTCAAAAACTCAAGGTGGCTAAGTCTAGATTGAGAGGACCATCACTTACCTAGTGGAAATTTGTTTAGAATGAAAGGGAGAAAGAGGGCAAGAGTCCTATTGTGTCATGGAAGGGTATGTTGGCTAAGCTGAAACAAACTTATCTCCCGGATGACTATGAAGTTCAAATGCATAGAAAGAGACAAAACCTCAGACAAAAAGACCTTGAAGTCCAAGCATATACAAAGGAGTTTTAGAAGTTATGTTTAAGGTCCAAGATAGTGGAGGATGAAAGCATTATATTGGCTAGATATCAAAATGGGCTCAAGTGGTCTATACAAGAGGAGATGAGTCTTTCTACCTTAACAAGTGTGAGACAATGCTACCAAATGGCTCTAAAGATACAAGAGCAAGAGATAAAATATGATCAAACCTCTAGAGGAAGAGGTAGAGGTAAGGAAAATAGAGGAAGAGGCATCTTTGCAGGCAGAGGCAGTGACTATAGGTCCCAAGGTGAAGCTAAATTGACTGAGATAGTCAATGAGACCAGTGGTAGAGGTAACATGAGTAGAGGAAGAGGATTCCAAGGTAGAGGAAGAGGTAGATTTGGAGGTTCAGGCAGAGCCTCACACTTTGCAAAAATGAAATGCTTTCATTGCAATCAACTAGGCCATCTAGCCTATAGGTGCCCGGAGAAAGCTTCTAGCTCACATGGTGAGAAAAGAGTAAATTACATTGCTGAAGAGGAAAATAACAGTGGTAAAACCCCTAAAATCAGCCTTGATTCAGAAAGTGGGGAGAATCTTATGATTTGGAGAATACTCATTAAAGAGCCGGTCAAAGAAGAAGCCAAACAAAGGAGGGCACTATTTAGAGTAAAGTGCAAGATTCTTGGGAAATTTTGCAAGATGATCATAGACTTAGGGTCTACTGATAACATTATCTCAGAGGAGGCAGTCAACAAGTTGGGATTGACAAAATTACTCCATACAAATCCATACCGAGTAACATGGTTGAATAAGGGTCAGCATGTTCTTGTTAATGAGAAAGCATGGGTGAATTTTTCAATAGGGAAGTATGTGGACAGAATATTGTGTGATGTACTCCC
>MU228530.1:2982178-2995226 GCA_018584345.1 Thuja plicata | reverse complement strand
ATGGAGTGATGTGGGATCAGATGTTACCACAGGCTGAATATGCCTACAATGACAGTGCAAATAGGACAACAGGCAAAAGCCCCTTTGAAATAGTTTATGGGCTGCACCCTAGAGGTGTGTTAGAGTTTAGAAACTTGGAGAATGCAGAAGGAAAGAGTGCATATGTAGATGATTTTTCTCAATCCATGAAGGAAGTTCATGAGCAAGTGAAGAAGTAGCTCCAAGAGGCTACACAAAAATTAAAAGCAAAAGTTGATGAAGGAAGAAGAGATCTTCAATTTTTTGTGGGTGATCTTGTGATGGTGCATCTTAACAAGTCCAGGTTGTAGAAGGGAGTCCCCACCAAACTTCAAATGAGGAGGATTGGTCCTTGCAAGATTCTTGCAAAATATGGGCACAATGCCTATAAACTAGACTTACCATCAGATTTGGCAATGTCTCATGTTTTCAATGTGCAGGGTTTAGTCCATTACAAAGGACCTACACCAGTAGATGTTGGGTTATAGTCAAATAGTAAAGCCATAGCAACAGATGTTCAGGTTACCCCTGTACCAACACCAATAGAAGTGAAGATTTTGGACTCTCGGGTGAAGAAAAAGACCAGGCATGGCACATACATGGAGCATCTCATTCAATGGGTAGGCATGTCAGAGGCTGAGGCTACTTGGGTAGCTGAGAATGAGTTTAAAAAGCAGGGCATTAATCCCAAACTCCTGTCCCTGGAGGTGACTTAAGTTCTTAGCCTTGGTAGTATGGTGTAGGAGCACCCTTGAGAAGCCAGCATGTTTGGTGGTCTCATGTTATTTTGGGTGTGTAAGTGTGTGAAAGACCCTCTTGTAGGGCAATGTAAGTACATAAGGTCATGTGGACCAAGAGTGTTTTACTTAGTTTTCATTTTATGCTTCTGTTTGGTCAAATAGCTCTTTTAGGCTCATTTGAAGTGAACTATACTTGATGATGTCATCAAATGGTAGGGTGATTTCATGCATGTACTTAGGGTACTTGGATACCCTAGGTGGTCTAGCTAAGGTTAGATAAGTTATATTGGTGGAGAAACACTTAAAAAGTGTAAGTTGCAAAAAATGCAAAAATGTTGCTATGCAACATTACCAACTTTTAAAAGTTGTTGAAAACATTTTGTTGTCTAGAGGGTTTCGAAGTTAAAATTGTCTTTGCACCCATCCAAGGAGTGGAACATGTGTGCTAAGCATATATAAGGTAGGAAAACCCTAAATTGGGGAGAGGAGGTCATTTGTACAGATTTTGAACTTTGGACCCAAGAGCTTTTTATGACAGGACAACATATTTGAAGATTTTTTGTGTTTTTTTGTGGTGAATGGATTAGTTTATAGACTGTGATCATTTGGTGCCATTTTTGGGCATGTTGTGAATTTTTTTCATTAGCTAGTTTGATTTGTAATTAATTTTCTTTTGTAGGTTGTAAATTCTTTTGTTTCAGTCAGCTTGTTGTCCAGTTTTGAGTGAGGAGAAAAGATGTGGACCTAACTCCACTTCCCACCATTGGTTCTATATGGCCACTTGGAAATGGAGAATAGGTCCATGGAGCTGCGATAATTTGGAAGGAGGAGCTATGAAGATGCATGCAAGTATTTTTTAGAACTTTCTCAATAGCAAGTAACAGTTAGCTTAAAAGTGCAGGGGGTTGTTTTCATGAGCCAAGAAGGCCATGGATGTATTTTATGGTGTTGTGTAGGTACTCTTGATCAAAGAGAGCTATCCAAGAAACCATCTTTCAAAGTTTTGAAGCCAAAACCACAAAATAGGCCTAAAAATAAGGAAGAAGCCCTAGTTCTGAAACAGGGTGTACGCACAGTGTTGAACCTCAAGACCAAGAAAATCTTGGTGGGTTTTTTCCATACTTAAGAACTGTTAAAACCTTTCAAGGGGTTCTTTGAGGAATTTTTCCAATTTTTGAGAGTTCCTAGATTTGAGGAGGCCTAATTGGGAAAAAGGCTACAAGGCCTAAATCTTAAGAAATTGGAACTCGATTTGTACATGACCAATCTTGATAAGTTGAGATCCTAATTTGGAGCCAAGATAGCAGTGAAATGAGGTCCTTGACCTCCTACAACTCAAACTCATGGATAGGGCTTTGAATATGAAGATGTGAAGAGTTCTTGCAGAGAACTAGGTGGTGAACCTTAACAAGATAGGTAGTCTCTTGGTTGGAGGGAAAGAAATGAGTCTTTCCAAGTGGTTAGAGGGTGGATTGAGGAATCCCTAGAGGTCCTTAGAGAGACCTATGAAGAGTTAAAGAAAACTCATAAGGTTACCAAGGAGGCTCCCTATCAGTCGATAATCCAAGGAATTGATTACTAAAGGATTCAGGGTTAATTGATAAAAGTTTTAAGAGTACTGATTCACCCCTCCCCTCTTAGTACACACCATTCCATTATTCCAAAAAAATCCAAAATCCAAGCGACCTTAAATGAAGGTACATTACATCCCATAATACACTCTTTTAATCTCACATGATATATTTCTATGCATATTGTTCTCACTGATCAAAATCGTGTGACTGTACCCTGTTAACTGCATCCTAGACTTATTCATTTTACAAATTTGAATATCCAAAATTGGATTGTACTTCAAGAAACCATGCAAATGAGTAGTGTTTCCATAAATGAAACCCTCTAACCTATGTTTATCAGGCCACTTTCCAACATTTTCCTCCTTTGGCATTGATGACAACACTTAGTGAAAAATGGCTAAGTGCTCAATACCAAACTACTCACTAAGTGTATTTTTCATACTCATTACTATGCTCAAAACTTTATCTATGTACACATAAAAATTTCATAAATACACATCAAAAAATCATACCATGTGAAGTATATATTGGAAAGAGGTTTCCAATATCTTCACCTCTATTTTCCATGTCTTCACCAAGATCTGTCCAACATGAACCAAACTATTTAGAGAAAAAGATGAAATCTCAACGGCCTTCAATTCTGTAAGCATATCTTCAGTAAGAGGCTTCTTTTATTTCTCCATATTAGAAATGTGTTTCTCTATAATTGATAGTTTTAGAGTGATTAGACTCCTCAACACACCAAATCTTACCAACACTCTCCCTTTCTTAGTCTCAAGCACACTGATTTTGTCCAACAGCTTGGACACTTCCTTATCCAACTCAGTGACAGTTTGTGAGGAAGGCCCACAACTCTTTACCATTTAATCAAGTATCATTTTTTAATTCAAAATGATATCATCTATATTACTTATGTGCACAAGAGGATTTATATAGTAGTTGTATAACTTCCTTCCATGAATTATGAAAGACTTCACTTTAGCAATAATGTTATCGAGTATACCCAAATCCCAATTGTTTGACTTGCATATCTCTTCTAGATTCTTCACCATGTAATATTTTCCATCTCTAAATATTGTGGCCTTCTCTAAAGAGTCAAAATGAACATCAAAGTCATCAAGGACTTTGTTCAAGTTGTCTATTATATTACTTCCCTAGAAAATGAAAGCTAGGGGTAAAAGTTTGTTGATACAATCAACTGCTCTTTCAGGTACCTTTGACATATTCTTTATTTTCTATTCAGATCTCTCCTTATCTATAGAAAAGTTTGTGTATGATAAATTCATCAATTCATCCTCATCCATACCATCAACATTACTACTCAAAGGTCTATCACCACTTTCCAACAATAAAGCTAAAGAAACAAGAATAGATATATGTGTTTCTTGTTTAACTTCAACCTTAGTTTTTGATTCCTTCTTATCTACAATTGAGCTTTCTTTCGTATATGCCTTAGTGGATTATTCCTTCTCCGTCGTAGTCAGATTGACTGTACTTTGTTTAAAGATTCCATCTACATCAGTAATAGTATCTACATTCCCTTGAAAAGGGTCACTTGTATACCACAAAATTTCCAAATACATAGGCACAGCATCAAGAAATAAGTTTGGTTGCTTAACTATACTGAAAATTTGACCACTATCATCTCCATCCTTAGATGAATCAATGTTTATTTCTGTAGGTTTAGAGGAATCTCCTCTCAGAATAGTTTTGGGCTTAGTATCCTTGGGCTTAGAAGGTGAAGGATTTTTAGATTTTGTTTCCATTAGTACCTTATCAATAGATTCATGTGTATCCTCTATGACCTCCTCATACTTCCTCCCCTTAATTTTTAATAATCTTGATTTTATTCTCAATAGGGGTTTTATGGCTTTCAATATCCTCTCTTATTCATCATATGAAATAACTTGTAGCATATAATATATGAATTTCCTTCTTATCTATTTATCTTCTTTGGCTGCTAATTGCTTCCTTATTTCATATCTTTCATACAAATCCTTAGGAATTCTTACTCTTTCCTTCATTTTCATTTGAAGAATTTTGAACATGGAAAACAATTCTCCATCTACCCAAGAGTTGTTATATCTCCTATAACTATTTTTAGTTTGAATGGAAGTATGTTCATTGTCTTCCCATACCCTAGGGTACATTCTAGGAAATTTATGAACTATATGAATACATATATGTATTAATAGAGACCCAAACTTGAATGCTTTTGATTTGTCTCACTTGATCTGCTTGACATTATCCAGGAATTGTTGTTTGAGAACCTCGCATAGATTATACTTCACATTCTCCTTCACCATCTTATAGGCCATCACAATGACTCCTACAAAAATTAATTAGGTTGGCTATTGTAATGAGTTTTATACCCAAAAATCATAGAAATCAACCTCACATCTTGTTGAAAGATGTCATTTGTGGTCATTTCTCTCTTATCCCATTTGGAATGTGTTAGGGTTTCTAACTATTTCTTTTTTTTCTCTCTGCAATAGGGATAACACCAGTGTTATCCAACCCAGTCACATCATGAAGTAACTCACTGGAAATATTAACAGGTTGATCACATATCCAAAGAAACTGATCATGGACCATGCTAAGCAATCTTAATCCATTCATCTTTGTCAAACTCATAAAGTTCCACCATTCGCATAACATTAAGGTTTTGTAAATGAGAGAAATCATCCTTCCAAGATCCATCAATTTTTATCATATCTTTCATCTCTTTGCATATCTCAAAGTCTCCCAATGAATCATATTTAGATTGAATGTATGCCCTGATGTCTTCTACATTAAGCACATCACAGTGTGTTTGTGAAAATGCACCTTTGGGATCATCTGCAGTAGACTTGTAAGGATGTTTCTTAAAATTGTATCTTGACCTCTCACTAACATCAAATACCAATGGAGTATCCATAGTAGAATAATATTGCAATAGATCAAAATACCTTTTGCTTGATGAATCAGGGTATGCACGCTCAACGATCATGAAAATGCCCTAGCTCTTTGATTTTTCCTCTAAAATCCTTCAGCTCTGCTTGAATTATGATTAGAAATGTCTAAATAAATAAACTTATACTTCTCCATATATAGATCAACACATTTTCCAATGAACTTATAAGTCTACAAATGATTATGTCGTCCAATGTTTTTGTGATCATTTACTATGGTGTTAAAACTAAGCGATCTTGGATAGAGACTCCAAACCAATCATATTTACTATCCGTAAGCTAGCATTAGCTTATTCTGCATATATAGGGGCTAGATAGATTTATGTTATTTCACCAAAGCTCGCCCTAAGGCCATGCTTGGCCGTTTAGGCTGAGGTAGAAACTATAAGATATATATATATATATATCTGTGTGTGTGTATGTATGTATATGTGTATATATGGAAAATGTTATAGATATATATATTACCTCTTAATCCAAGACAAGGAGATCCCAATTGATTAACCGAAAGGAGATGATCAATGCAAAAATGAATCAATTGGTTATGGATAAAGAGGGGAAGGGGATCTAATTTCTTAATGATAAAGTAAAACAATAGATCTGAAAGATTAGGATGAAATGAAACACTTATCTTGAAATGTAGCAGATCTAGAAATTGTTGTTTTCTAGTGTCTGTACTGGGTTTCTGGAAATTCTGTAACCTGCCCAGACCCGAAAACACAAAGACAGAGAAAACCCAAAAATTGTTTTATTTTCTGAGCAAGGTCGACCTTGAACCAAATATGGGGGCACAATTGTACCCCTTTATGTCGACCTTGACCTGTGTTGCTCCAATAAAAATTATGTTCATGGATCCTGAAAGTTTTTCAAAAAGGGTATGTGAATCTGCTCTATAATTTGCTATTCCATACATGTACCTACTAGAAAAATGGTTTTGTTTTTTGGGGGAGGGGTTTGCCTTAGTTAAACCCTGATTTTAGGAATTAACCTTGAAATCAAAACTAAAATGGAGAATGCTAGCAAGTAGTAGAAGTAGATCTAAAAATGAAGCTATGATATTCAATAGATATGTAATTGTATTTCAAATGTAAACAAGTATGTTAATATGAAAGCTTAGAATCAACATTAAAAATCATAAATCAAAACCTCCATGATTATATGCTTGGAATCCACCTTGAAGGAAGAATGAATGAATCTTGAAGATACACAAAGGATCTTGAAGGAAGATCACACCACCATGATGGATAGATCTAGGGTTTGAATGATGAATCTTGAATGCTTGAACCAAATCCCTTCAAAAGCTTGAATGCTTGAATCCTTGATCTTCAATGGAGAACTTGAATGCTTGAGAAGAATACTTGAAAACCTTGATTGAACACTTGGAAGCTTGAAATAATGTAGAACAATGGATGCTTGAAAGAAGATGATTGCTTTGATAGGTTATGCATAGATGATCATAGAAAATGAGAGAAGGCTTCCTTATATACTAGTCTAGAACACAAAATTCTAGAGAAGTTGACATATGAGAATTAAATTCCAATTAGGCTCATACTCCTAGAAGTAGACCTATATTAAATATAGTTTTAATATTCACCACTTCGAAGCCCAAAACAGCCGACCCAGAAGCAAGAAAATAAACCTTTGATTTTCCCCCGCATCCATCACACTTTCCAATGAAAAAGGGGGACCTAGGTCAAGGTCGAGGTTGACCTTGACGTAGGTCAGGGTCGAGGTCGACCTTGACCTAGGGGGTTAAGACCCCTGGAAATATGCCAAGTGGGGAAAACAGTGCCCAGAGAGGCCCAATAAGGGTCCTAAACAGGCACAGAAGATGGAAAAGGGGAAGAAATTAGATGAAAACATGATAATGGCCCAAAACACCCCCTAAGGAGGGCTAAACAGTCTTAACATGGAAGTTCTTCCATTTTAAGACAGTACATTAAGCCCCCACTTTAGTGGGAGTATAGAAATCGAACATACTCATTGTAAAGTTAGAAGGAAGACTCCAATAGATCACAATGAGGTAGAACATCACTTAGTCAAGGACATGATCCCCCAGGCCAAGGATTCTAACTCAACATACACGCACAAGGGCACAAAAACAAAGAGAAAACAAAGACAATGCTACAAGAAACAAAAAGAGGGGTTAGTAAAAAAAAAAACCCAAATCAACTAGCAAAGGAAACCTTGCTAAGAAATGCTTCCTATACTAATATCATATTTGGAAAGCTATCATAGAAGCATAATTGACTATATAAGAAAGAAAAGAGCAACACTATAAATAGCATAATTTTCTGATCTAATCCTACTAGCATGAAAGTGAAAGAGAGAAAAGAGAGAGTGATTACCTCGCCCAATAAGATTCCCACCTTACTGTGAATCACCAAGGAGAGAGAGCCCAATAGGTAGCCAAACTTGATAATTCACCCATAAACTATGCTTTGTAGTTGTAATGCATCTTCTGATGGCTTTTGGAATACCCATAGTGTTAGAATAGTCCCAAAGGATAACTGAGAGGGGGGGGGGGGGGGAATCAATTATCAGTAACTTTAACTTCTTTNGGGGGGGGGGGGGTGAATCAATTATCAGTAACTTTAACTTCTTTGCACTTATTAATCCAGATTAACACAAAGTAAATGCACATTCAGATAACACAATACACAACACCACAATTTGATTATGGGGAAACCAAATGGTAAAAACCCTGGTGGGAATTAGCACCCACAATGAACTATACTAGTTTATAGTAATCCCTGTTAGAAGATCATGCAACCCTGTTAGGAGTTGTTCTTTACAATGAAATAAGTATAGTGACCTGGTTAAGGTTTTGACCCTGTTAGGAGTCTTTTAAAAATAACCCTGTTAGGGGTGTGGACTCACTGTCCAAAAGCTCACTGCTTTAATGGTGAAGGCTACAACCTTCAGAAGAATAGATATACACTATATATAATGATGAATTGTAGAGTAGACCTATTGTCTTGATCATTTCCAATGAATTGTAATCTTCAACTGCTTCTTCACATAGATCCTTGATGAATGAAACAACTCTGATATTCTACTCTGTACTTTTTCTGTCTCTTTTCTTATCATTCACACATTGTGTTCACAAATGAACTACTATAAGTATCTTATCCAAAGTAGAAGGTCATGATGGCTCTTAGAAACACTTCAACAACATCTTACTCAGCTTAACTAAGCATGCAAACAATATTAAGTCCACGCAAGTCAAATTGAACAGACGTGACGCTTCACTAAGTAAGCTTCACCAAATCAACTCAAACAACACGATCTTGATGTAACATGATAGGTGCACTTAACCAAAGATAGTTAACTCATAACTAACCATGAATATATTCACACATATCTTGAAGATAGGTGCAACTCAAGAAACACGTCAAATACACCGGCTCTATACAGATTCACTTCCAGAACTGTAACTGCCAATAACAAAATTACACAACTTGACTGAAACAACATATCTAGACTTGCGTGCATGAACATAACATCACTAGCATGTCTAAAAAATAGATATAACTATGCAAGGCTTGATATCATCATTATGATAAGTTCATACAGATGTTTTTGTATATTATATGTTGTCATTAATGACAAACATACAATCAACTAACTAAATAGAATCAAATCTTCAACAATCTCCCCCTTTGACATTGATGACAACATATGATATTAAAAAACAACCTTTGATCATGGTGTCCTCTTTCTTTTACAATCTTCTCAATATCCTCATCAAAGATTTATCTACACTGCTGCAGTTCTTCTTACTGTATTTTTATTTCACATATATACTCCCCCAGAGTATATGCTCCCTCATAGTAGCTACTCCCCCTTTGACATCAATGGAAAAGGGTGCCATAAACCATTAGGCATAGGTACTACTCCAGAAGTAGAGTAGTCAACCATTCATAAGTCACACAGGACTGATGTTCTTGTTGCTTTCTCTAATCAGACTTAGGAGAGGGAATTACTCCCAACTTCTCCCTAAGATACTCAAATGTATCCTTTTCTAAAGGCTTCATGAAAATATATGCCAACTATTCTTTTGTGCTCACATAGTCCAATTTCACTTCTTTGTCTGCAACCTTTTCTCTCAAAAAATGGTACTTGATCTCTATGTGTTTTGTCTTTGCGTGCATCACATGGTTCTTAGACATGTTAATAGTACTAGTGTTATCACAATGAATAACAATAGGATAATCAACCTAAATATTAAAGTCTTTAACCATATGCTTGATCCAAACCATGGTTGTACAATTTAGTGCTGCTGCAACATATTCAGCTTCTATTGTTGACTGAGAAATACAGTTTTGCTTCTTTCTTATCCAAGAAACCAACCTATCTCCAAGAAATACTGCTCCTACTGAAGTACTCTTCCTGTCATCAATACAACCTGCCTAATCTACATCTGTATACACATGAAGTTGTATATTCTCTGATTTAGGATACCATAAACCATAGTCTATAGTTCCCTTAAGATATCTGAATATCCTCTTGATTGCCATTAGGTGATTCTAGTTGGGTTTAGCTGCAAATCTTCCAACAATGCCAACTGCATTAGATATGTCAGGTCTAGATTGAGTTAGATAAATGAGTTTTCCAATCATAGATTTGTAAAATGTTTTGTCAACTGTTGTGGAGTCATCATGTTTTGAAAGCTTACTTCCTGTAATCATAGGAATGTATATTGGCTTGCAATCCTCCATCTTGAAAGTCTTCAATATTTCTTTCACATATTTTGACTGATTAATGAATATTCCTTTATCTTTCTATTTTACATTCAGTCCCAAAAAATATTTTATAGGACCAATCATGCTCATTTCAAATTCATTCTACATTTCTTTTGCAAATGCTGCACTAAGCTTGTCATTACCTCCAAAGATAATGTCATCAACAAATACGGCAACTAGTAGTAATCCATCAGGTGTTTCTCTTGTGAGCAAGTTGCAATTTGTTGCTCCTTTATTGAATCCAATATTGGTAAGATAACCATCTAGTCTCTCATACCAAGCTCTTAGGGCTTGTTTGAGTCCATAAAGTGCTTTCTTCAATCTACATACCATGTCTAGTCTATCTGAAAGATTAAATATTTTAGGCTATTCTATGTAGACTTCTTCCTTCAAGTCACCATTCAGAAAAGCTGATTTTACATCCATTTGATAAATTTAAGTTCTTTGAATGTTGCATATGCCAAAAACAATTTAATGGCTTCCAGTCTTCTTGCAGGGGTAAATGTATCAGTGTAGTCTATTCCTGCTCTCTGCACATATCCTTTACATACCAATCTTGCTTTGTTTCTTACTACTGTACCTTCTTCATTCATCTTGTTTCTGAAGATCCACTTTGTTCCAATCACATTTTTGTTACTGGGTCTAGGAACCAATTCCCATGTGTCATTCTTGATTATCTGATTTAGTTCTTCTTTCATTGCATTTTTCCAATCAGAATCATTACAATCATCTTCAACACTTAAGGGTTCAATCTGTGAAAGTAAACATACCTCTTCATCAATTGTTAGACTTTTTTCTTTTGATCTGGTCAAAACACTGCTGCTCTGATCTCCAATGATATCATCTTTAGAGTGGTATCTTGATGTGAACTTAGGAACCTCACGTGTGACTTCTTCTTCTGTAATTTGAGATTATTCTCTGCTTGATTGAGGGTCATTGCATGAGACATCAATGCAATCAAACATTTCTTCAATAACATTATCTTTGCTACTAGGCCTGGGTTCATTCAATTATAGGTGCATATTCATAGTACCTCTCTTGAACCGTAAACTTTTCATCAATCTTAACATGCGTGCTTTCAATTATCTTCTTTAATCTCAAATTGAAACATCTGTCAGTTTTACTTTTTGTAGAGTAACCAAGAAAAATACCTTCACCACTTCTAGCATCAAACTTACCAACACCATCATCTCTCTTGATGTAGCATTTTCTGCCAAATATTCTGAAGTACTTTACTGTAGGTATATTACCAAACCAAAGTCCACAGGGTGTCTTATCCATGCCTGGTCTCAATTGTGTTTTGTTAATAGTATACACTGCTGTATTTACTACATCTCTCCAGTAGGTGTGCACAACTTTTCCTTCTATCATCATAGTGCGCACTGTATCACTTGTATAATCCTATTCCTCCTTTCTGCAATCCCATTCTGCTAAGGGGTTCTAGGGGCACTCAATTGTCTTTTAATTCCATGTTCTTCACAGTAATCATAGAACTGGTCAGAGGTGAACTCTCCTCCTCTATCTGATCTTAAACATTTCAGTTTTAGTCTAGATTCATTCTCAACCTTAGCTTTGAATATTTTAAACTTCTCAAAGGATTCAGACTTCTCCTTTAAGAACGCAACTGACATCATCCTAGAATAATCATCAACAAACAAAATGAAATACCTTTCTCTGTAATATGAAATTGTTTGAGTAGGACCAAATCGATTAGGCAAATTCAATGGGAGGACCAATAGGTATGTATCAAAAATACTTGAGCTCTTCATTTTATTTTTTGTATTTATTACTTGAGATATGAGAATAGCTAGCATTCTCACGAGGTCCTCTCTGGCGGGAATGAGCATAGGTCAACTGGGAATGCATTCTTGCTAGAGTCCAAAATCAGTATATTTTGCAAAAATTGGTAGCTAGGTTAGGCATTGTAGGAAGGTGATCCCACGATAGTACGTATGTGGATAGGAAATGTGGGATTGAAATCCTACAAGAATAGAATCATCGAGATCACAATCTCGTAGGGCTAGGATAGATGTTATTGTGGGAACACAATCTCATGGGGGAGGGGAAGTGAGAGATGGTCATTGGGGAGAACTAACTCTAGTCATATTTCCATGAAGACCAGAATGAATGTTTAAAATAATGGATAAGGGGGGATTAAGGCCATTGAAAATGGCAAGAATGCAATGTAGAGGAATTAGGGGTAGATTAAAGGGATAAGTTAGTTAGGAACTTAATGGGTGGTGTTGGTGTTTTTTCTTGCTACCCTTGATTCTAAAATGTAAATCAAGATTCAATATTATTGACAGAGAACATAATGAAACAAATAACTGCATTATCAACAAATCAAGGACATGAAAATCCCAACACTGACAAGGTTGCAAAACCTTCTACACTTTGAGCTCCATAAGACTCAGGTGGGTACACCTATATCTCATCTACCTAACCAAATAACACTTCACAATTCTTTCATTAGATGGAAAACAATGGATACTTCCCAGAACACCAAAATTGTTCTGAATAATCATACGATGATTTATAATTAAACAAACAAATAATCGACAGTGTTATAATTTTGAGATGTTTCTATCGGCATAACTGATGTAGTGTTTTATTTGATGTTAAACTGATGATAGGTTGATCATTTATGATGTTTTCAGTGATTTCAACATAGTGTTTGTTGGTTG
Source organism: Thuja plicata (assembly GCA_018584345.1). Classification (NCBI taxonomy): domain Eukaryota; kingdom Viridiplantae; phylum Streptophyta; class Pinopsida; order Cupressales; family Cupressaceae; genus Thuja; species Thuja plicata. Next base: position 2,982,514 of record MU228530.1, on the reverse strand, counting down.
ACTATGTACCTACTATGTTAATTTATGCTCAGGAGATTGAATTCCAAATTATAGAGAGAATTGGAGTGTGTGATCATAAAGGAAGACTAGGTGATGTCTCTACATTCTATATCAATGACCGCAAATGTTTATCTTATGTATTGAGTGATTTATGATTGATTGATGGTTGATAGATTAACAAGAAGAACATAATTTTGCATGGGAAGAATGATTTAATGATTTTGTCAACAATATTTGGATTCAGATTTTGTGGTCATACTATGTGTATCTTAGATATGTCATGTGTTGGAATACAATCACCACTGAGAGGGGGGGGGGGGGGGGGAATCAGTGGTT
>MU228530.1:2960451-2975816 GCA_018584345.1 Thuja plicata | reverse complement strand
TCACCACTGTGAGGGGGGGGGGGGGTGAATCAGTGGTTACTTAAAACTTGTTCTTTTCAAGCTTTTGCAATTATAACATATGCTTATGAAACATGAAAAAAAGAAGAAAAATAAAAAAGTACACAATTTTTATAGTGGAAAACCCCTTAGGGTAAAAAACCACTTTGAATCAGAAATTTTATTGGCCTCTTGGGCAAATCTTTTAGAGCTACAACTCTGGGAAGCACCAACACCTTGTTTTAGAAACACTGATTTCAAGGAACACCAATCCCTTACACCTGAAGCACCAACTTCAAAAATATAAGAAGCACCAACTTCCAAATTCAATAAGTGAGATACAAAATTAGAGGATCATCTCCTATCCTTTGATATCTTGTTGATCTGCAATAAAACCTTCTGGTCTACAGCCAATTTCTCACGACTCCTACAACTTTTGTCAAACCCACCTATACCATGTTTCAGAGGAATGTATCCTCTACTTATAAATGAAATAAGTTGACATTTTTGAGGCAGTTACATACCCCAAACTTCCATTAGACCAAAATTGCTCAAACTGTCATAACTGATTTTGATCGATTATGGTCGACATTGTTTTACTCTGTACACACATCTATTATAAAAAAAATAACTCAGACCCACTTGAGAGAACATGGAGACCTTTCCGAAAAGGTACAATAGTTGGTATTTAACTAATCAAAAATCCTGTCAACTTTCACATAGACTAAACCTATTTTTTATAACCGCTTCTTAATTAATATGAACATTAAGTGTTAATTGTGTAACACTTAAGTGCATCTCTCAAATTCATTTAGAACAATTTTGAAAGACATTAAATAAGATAATTTCATGATTTTAACCATACCATATGTCCATTAGAACACCATATGTCCATTAGACATTAAGAGATCATATACATGAATTATTGACATCAATGACAACAATCAAAGATCAAATACCAAGGGTTCAACATCATGAGGTTGTGGTTGCGACCACATCATGTTTTGACGACCGAAATGCAAACTTTGAAGTGAAAAAAGGTTTCTCAACAAAGTTAATGGTGTTCTTTAGAACAATCAGTAAGAACCTTGACCGATGATGATGCAATTTGTTGAGTTGTGAGTGTTTATGTGTTTAAGAGATCATGGTATTGTTGTTGATCAACGAGGATTGATGAGTTGGTATGTTTGTGATCGTATTTATTGGAGGTTGTGCAAGAACATTGAAGAATGTATTTTGGTTTGAATTTTCTTAGTCAAATGGATGTACAATGAATTAGAAGGATGACCTGAGTTTGTTATAAAGTGTTCTAGATTTCTAACAAGTTTTAGGGCTTGCTCATTGAGTGGAAAACATTGTAAAATGTTTTTAAGGTAGTTAATTTCCTTAATGTACTTATATTATATAAATATGTGAAATGATGAATTAGACAAGTGTAGATCATGGATGTAGAGGTGCAGTTGAGAAGAAGAAGAAAAGAGAAGTGTGTCTGCATGTGTAGTAGAGATTGAGCTTGAACTTGATCTTTATTAGCAAAGGAAGTACTATTCTCTCATATCATTTACTTTTTGATTCCTAACAGCATCATCAAGCCAAATCCCTTAATTGGGAAGATGATAAGATCCTAATAGGTTTGAATTGTAAATCCTTTAACAGGGTGACTCTTTAATTAGGGTTTGAAATCCTTTAACTAGGTTACTCCTAACAAGGTAAATCTCCTAACAGGGCTAGAGGTAAATCCATTGATCAGGTGACTCCTAACAGGGTCTTTCTCTTAACTAGACATTATTGTAATATTTTAAAAGGGCTAAGCTCTTAATCGGGTGTACTTCAAAAGAGCATAGATTTTAGTGGGTGTCATCCCCACATATGGTTTTTCCAAGTTGGGTTTCCAAAAGAAAAACTTTGGTTTTATTGTGTTTCATGATTGTGGACTTTTATTCTTATTGCTTAAGGATTTTCATGCAATGAATTTTGAAAAATGCAAGTGGTTGAATAGTAAATGAAAAGTTGGAATTGTTATTATTGATCCCCCCCCTCTCATTAATATTGGACCTAATAATACTAAAAATTGGTATCATATCTTTGGTCCTCTTTGTGGTAAGCCTAAGAGCTTGAGGAAAAGATCAAATGATGAGGAAGGATCCTCCCAATTTTTCTAATCACAACTACTTTGTATGGTGTGATAGAATGAAGTTATAACTAAAGGGTATGGGACCACAATACTGGATGCATGTCACAAATAGGTATATCACCCCTGGTGGAACTCTCATTGTAGATGAACTAAAGGAACAATAGGAAGATACTCAAGCACATGAATCCATTGTAAGTACCCTATCTAATGTTGCATATGTTGATGTTCGTAAACTAGAGATTGTCTATGATGTTTGGGAAAAGTTGAAACTTATCTACAGTGGAGATATGCATGTGAAGAAAGATAAGGAAGACAGTCTTAGAGGAAACTATGATGACATGAAAATGGTAGAAGGAGAAAATATTGCACAGTATGGCCTAAGAATAAAAGAAGTGGTTAATGTTATTAAAGGTGTTGGTGGAACTATTGAGGAAGATATTGTGGTAATTATAATGTTAAGAACTTTATTGCCTTCTTATGCCATTAGAGTGTCTTATATAAATGAGCTGAGAAGATTTGGTAATTTTTCTATAGATGGACTGATCAGTAATCTTACTACATTTGAGTTGAATAATGATGATAACAGTATTCCAAGAGTTGAAGTTGCTTTCAAGGCATTAGTGTCTAATGTACCGGTAAGGAAAGGTAATGAAACAAGTTTTGATACTGATCACATGTCAAGTTATACCAAGGAAATTGAAGCTATGTTGGAAGAAGAAAGGAAACAAGGAGATTTTGAATCTCTACTAGCTAAGAGATTTCCTAAAGGGATTGGTAAATACAAAGGAAAACTTCCACTAAAATGTTTCTCTTGTAATAAGATTGAACATATTTTTGCAAGATGTCCTAATTGTGAACAAAAGGATAAGTTTAGAAGATTTAAAGGAAATGAGAAGAAATAATTATTTTTTGCAGTGGATGAAGGTGTTACAGATGAAGAATAAGGAGATAATGAGGAAGAAGAGTTTGTATTTTTTCTAGTCAAATAAGATCCATCTGAAGGAGAAAAGACATCGGTTTCTCATATAAGATAGAATGATGAATAGATTATAGACAACGGGTGCTCACATCACATGACCGGTGACAAGAGTAATTTTATTAAACTTTATGAGTTTGATGCAGTTCTGGTAAGGTTTGGTAATAGTACACCTTGTTTGGTTAAAGGTAAAGGTACTATTTATTTTAATGGCAAGAGTATACTGATGATGTCTATTATATGGATGGTCTAACACATAGTCTATTGACCATGGTCCAGTTGAATGATAAAGGTTATAGATTGGAATTAAAAATCTCTGGTAATGAGATTTATATTTTTATGTATACTAGAGGTAATTTATTCCATCTGAATACTATAGTGAATAGTTTTTTGGTTGCAAAAGTTGAAGATAGTTGGTTATGGCATAGAAGTTTTTTCCATGTAAAATTTGATAGTTTGATAAAATTAGGTAAGACTAGTGCAGGCAGAGGATTGCCTCAATTAGTTAAACCAAACAACATGATGTGTAAAGAATGTCATATGGGTAAATTAACTAGTTGATTTGAAAGGATACTTGATTTAGTGTATACTGATCTTTGTGGGCCTATGAGATAGAATTTTTATCAAGGTGAAAGATACTTTATACTGATGACTATTCTAGAATGTTGTGGGTGACTTTCTTGGAGGAGAAGTATGATGAATTTCACAAATTCAAAGAATTCAAAGAATTTTTTGAGAAGGAATCAAGTAAGAGTTTGAAATGTTTAAGATCTGATAGAGGTGGTGAGTTTACTTCTGCATAATTTTTTAAGTATTGTGAAGACAATGGAATCAAGAAAAAACTGTATGCACCAAGGACTCCACAACATAACAGTGTTGTGGAGAGAAGGAATAGGACAATAGTGGATGTTGCAAGGGCTATGTTGATTCAAGGAGATGTATCAAAGATGTACTGGAGAGAAGCAATTAGTACTTTTGTTTATATGTTGAACTGGGTGCAAGTAAAGAAAGGAATAGATAACACGCCCTGTGAGCTATGGTATGGTCACTCACCTAGTGTTAAGTAATTCAAAGTCTTTGGTAGTAGATGATACATTAAGAGAGATGATGACACTAGAAAGTTTGATCTTAAGAGTGATGAAGGTATATTTTTTGGTTATTCTACTAAGAGTAAAGCATACAAGTGTTTCAATAAAAGAACTAACAAGATGGTTGAAATTGAAAATGTAATGGTAGATGAATACCCTGACAAATCTAGTGATTCAAGAAAGAAAGTAACTGAGGATGACTAAGAGATTGTGTATATTGAACAATAAGTGCATGTACCAGTAGATAAAAACAATGAGAGAGAAGTGATTCAACTAGAAGAAGAAGAATCTCCTAGACCTGAACCACTGATACCTAGGTATGTAAAGATGAATCATTCACTTGATCAGATTATATGTGATAATAATGCAGGTGTTTAAATAAAAAGAAATATTAAAGAGAGTACTTTTTAAATTTCCAAGTATGAGCCTATGACAATGAAGGAAGCAATCAAAGATGAAGACTGGGTAAAAGCTATGGAAGAAGAACTTGATCAGATTGAGAAGAATGATACATGGGAACTTGTTCCTAGACCTGAAGATAAAAATGTGATTTGTACCAAATGGATTTTTAGGAAAAAACTCAATGTAGATGGAGATGTAATCAGAAACAAGGCAAGGCTTGTGTGTAAGGGCTATGCACATGAAGAAGAAGGAATAGACTATGGTGAGACTTTTTCTTAAGTGGAAAGATTGGAAGGGGTAATAATTCTAGTTTCTTATGCTTCTTGCAATAATTTCAAAGTATTTCAAATGGATGTCAATTCATCTTTCTTGAATGGAATTCTTGAGGAAGAAGTTTACATAGAACAACTAGATGGTTTTGCATTGACAAAAGAGAAGGACATGGTATGTGCTAGGGATTTTTCTTCTAGGTTCTTAAAACAGTGTGAATGCTTACTCTTTATATTTCCAATTTATAACTCATGCAAGAGAAATCCTAATTGATTAGGACTAATTCCTCCTTCTACTTTGAGATCCATGGGCTCAGGCGGGTGTACCTTCAAATGATTATTGATTCTCGGTATCTACAATAGTGGATTAAGGATTTCACTAATTTATCTATTGTCTCTTACTGCATCAATTAATAGAATAAGATAATTATGACCAATCTGACATAGAGCTTAATAATCCAAACCATGAACATGAACATAGCACAAATCAGTGTGATAAGGATTCTCATCCTTCTTCCTTTTGAAATTTTGAACCTAGGAGGACTAACCTAGTGATTTTCTCTTTAAGGAATCAATAAAATGAATCATTTTCTCTAATAAAATTGCTTAAACATGTATATTTTTTATACTAAAATGTAGATGGTTGATTTTTTTTTTTTAAATATGGGATGATGATTTAACTATTTTCCAATCCCTAAACTAGTGTCTAATCCTTGGGCAAAGAGTCAATATCAAATATAAATCCATAATAAACTAATTAATGAAAATACATGCAATTTATATAGAATGCCTTACAGACTATCCTTTCACTCCCACACCCTTGTTATCAGATCTTAACACTAATGCTTAGCTCTATGGGATCACCTATAAGAGTTACTCCTTCCTTGAAAGAACTCACAAGTAACTACACAATCACCATGTAATTGGTATATCTAAAATGCCTTGCAAATTAAACATACAAGAGCTAGAACATAAATATAAAGAGACAACACAAGATATAGAACAAAAAATGCAATGTATTTTATTAATATTGTTACTACTTCAAATACATTCAATAGACAATAAGCACAAAACTCAGACAAAATTGAGTAGTCTGCCTTGCAATTATATTTCACCTCTCATCCCTTTTACAAAAATGATACAACTTGCTATATATAGAGTCTAAACCATCTTTGAATCCTTAAAGAATAAGGATGCAACTGTTAATATTGGATAATACTAAGAGGGGGGGTGAATCAGTATTATAGTACTTAATTAAATTCTTCAACCATTTAAATATTAACCATAAACTTGCAGTAAAGAAAAGAACATAAGAAAATGACACAGTACTCATAACACCATATTTTATTTTCAAGGAAACCCTGGCCAAGGGAAAACCCTGGTGGAGATGGTACCCGTAAGCATGTACTAAAGTATTATGTCCTTGTAAGGAGACCTAGCCCTGTTAGGAGCTGAATATTACATAGCACATTTCCTTGTTAAAGGAATAACAACCTTGTTAAAGGTTCACAATGCCCTATTAGAGGCCAACTGAGCTTATAGCTCTTACAATATAATTCAGGTTACAAAGTGTTCTCAGTCATGAACAAAAACAAGCAACACTGGTGCTTATATAGTTCCTTTAATGTTCTTCAATGATCTCTTTCATTCTCTACTCTTCTATTTTCTCAACAACTTATCCAACTATCCAACTAACACATAACCAACCAACTTCAATACTTATCCAAAAATATCTTACATATATATCTCACAACTTTACAAATTCGGCTCTTAATATGAATATTACAAATATTACTAAGTTGGCCTTCAATACAAAATATATTTAATATAGTAAATACCAAATGAATAGTTGGCTCTCTTACATATTCAATGTGGAGGTTATCAACAACCAAAATACAACTTTGATTGTCTGGAGTCTAAGCCATAATCCCTCAATCTTCGCTATTGTCAAACTGTATTGTTTCGTTGTTCTATTGTAGTCTATCTGTCTTCAATTCTATCTAACTCACTATAGACTCAACCAAAACCAAATCAATCTTAGGTGGAGGTCATACATACCCCATACTATCTTCCTCTAAGCTCACTTTCCCTAAATCATCGATCTCAATCTTCGGCATCCAAAATAGTTTTGTATCTCTGCTTCTACACTTAGTCGATTTCTGAATCATCAAAACTCATCTTTACTAGAATCGATCTGAAACCCAGATGTGTTTCCATAAATGACAACCAAAAATTAAATCACATTTACACAAAATTTATTACTTTCCAACAATCTCTCCCTTTGGCATTCATGGCAACACTTAACAAAAAAATGAATAAGTGTTCCAAAAAATTTGTCTCCTCTATAATCTTCCTTTTTTTCTTTTCTCTTTTCTTTTCTTCTCCTATATTAATTTTTTTTATACATCTATATTTTTTTTCTTCTCTTCTCACCCTTTGACAACAATGAAAAAGGTGCATATACAACAATAGGTTTTAGTTTATTGCTCACCAGTTTCAGAATATCCTGAAAGGAATCTTCCAAGATCTTTACTTCTGCAGTCCATGTTTTGAACAAAATTTGGCTAATGTGAATTAAACCATTCAATGAAAATTATGTGGTCTCAGCTTCTTTCAAACTTGTGGGCATATAACTATCCAATGAATATGTCACTTTCTCCAAATCTGAGAGATGAACTTCAAGTATTGATACCTTAGGAGTGATAAATCTTTTCACAAAATTGAATCTTGTCAACACTCTCCCTTTCTCATTATCTAATACACTGAGTTTAGCCAAAATCCTCATGACTTCTTTGTCTAACTCTGTTTCGGATTGTGAAGATGTTTCACAACCATCCATCATACTATTCAAAGTTTCCCTCTCTTTGGAAATAGTGTCTTCTACATTCTAAACATGCATTATTGGATTCATGCAATAGCTAAACAATTTTCTCCCATGTCCAATGCAGTTCCTTCAATTAGTCAAGCAAGTTTTTACAATTCCTAAATCCCATGTGATAGATTTGCAGACTGTTGTTAGCTTCTTCTCTGAGTATGTCTTCTCTGCCTTTTCCTCTGCTATCTTCAATAAGTTCTCATAGTGCCCATCAAATTCATCAAGTGTGATTCTTAGATTTTCAATGTCATCTTTTTTCTGGAAAATAATAGGTGTTGTAAGCAATTTGTTTACAGTATGAATTGCTCTTGTTTTTACTTTTGCCTTCTTGTCTCCTTTATGTTATGATCTTTCCTTTTCTTTGTTCAAAGTAGTAAATGTCAATTTTACTAATTCAACTTCATCCATGTTGTGAACATTTACATCACTGCTTGCCAACAATGAAACGGATGATGTGTTTTCCTCTTTCTTTTCATCCTCTTTCTAATCTGTCTTCTTTTCTTCTTCCTTCTTCTTCTCTTCTTGCTTCTTATGTTCCTCTTCCTTATTTTGTTTAGCCTAATCCACTATAGAAGTATCCATGTTCCCTAAAAAAGGGTCATTTTCATCTTGAGAGGTGTCAAGAGTTACTGCTACACTAGAAAAATAGAAATATGGTGGTGGATCTACTTCGCTCTTCTCAACAATTGTCTCTGTTGCTTTGATCTTTCACCCATTTCCAATTGAGTGGGTGAAGTGGTCTTAGGAGGTGAGGGCTTGTCAGAAGTAGTACTCATCAATATCTTCTCTAGTTCCTTCTGAGTTTCCTCAGTGACTTCATCATATTTCCTCGCCATGATTTTCAATAATCTCACCTTGATCCTTAATAGAGGTTTTAATTCCTTGTAAATTCTATCCCTTTCTTATACTGATATCACAGGAAGCATGTTATCAATTTCTTGGTTCCTGATTGTATCATCTTCAATTTGTGCAACATGTTTTCTTATCTCCAATCTCCCATATAGGTCTATAGGTATTCTTCGTTCAATTTCTAACAGTGTCTTCTTGAAAGTAAGTAAGTGTTCTATCATGATGTCCTCAATTTTAAGCTTGTCTTCTTCTTCATACCTATTATATTATTTATCAATTGTGACCAATATGCCTTGTTCTAATGCTCTCTTCTCTAGCATCATCAGGTTAGGTTTCCAAATGTGTTTTTTTGCTTTCTTCTCTTCTCCTGTTGTGCTTTTCTCTTTAGGTGACGTATGCATGTTTGACCTTGTAACTCTAGAAGTGATATTTTCAGCTTGTGTTATTTTTTGTTGAAGAGGAGGTGGATTGTTTTCCATAATTACCTCAGGAGTGGGAGGGGTTGTATTACTTCCACTTGTTGGTCCAAGTGATCTTTCTTCCATCTTCTTTTTGACTTCTTTTAGTTCCTCTTCTGTCGATCTAGCTTTTACTCCGCATTCATGCACAAGATTCTCAATCTTTCTCTTCCTCAGACCTCTAGTCTATTCTTCTCTCACTTTTGCTGAATTTTCTTCATAAGTTCTCCATCTTTCCTCTGTTGTATCAATTTTTGATGTAAGGACATGTTTTACTTGCATGGTAAGTACCTCATAACTTACTTCATAACCCATGGGATAACACCATTTCTTTCTGGGTATGAATGCTTCAAAGCATACATAATCAGTTTCAACCATGAAACAGATTATATCTTTGTATTTCTCAACAATGTCTTCATGTATTTTGTATCTTATTTTCATTTCTCTCTGTAGTGTCTTGATCATACCAAATAGTTCACCATCAACCCAAGTAGAATTTTGTCTCTTGTAGCTCTATGAAATCAATATGCCAGTAGGTAATCCAAATTTCCAACCACTAGGATGTAAGCCAGGAAATTTGTGCTCAATATGAATGAACATATGCATCAGCAATGAACCAAATCTGAAGGTTTTTGATATGTCCTTCTTCACTAACTTCACATTCTCAAGGAATTGTTGTGCCAGAACTTTGCATAGATTATACTATACATTCTCCTTCACTATTCTCCGTGCCATCATGATTACCCCTGCAAATACTAAGTTAGGTCTTCTACTGTAGTAGAATTTGTACCCAAGTATCATCACAATCAATCTTACATCTTGTTGAAAGATGTCATTTACTATCATTGCTCGTCTATCCCATTTGGAATGAGTTAGGGTTTCAACTTCTTTCTTCACATGTTTCTCCATAATAGGGATGACTCCGGTGTTGTCCAATCCAATGATTTCCTGGATTAGGTCACTACAAATCTTCACAGGTTGATCACCAATCCAGATAAACTAATCATGAACCCTACTTAACAGTATTTTGAACCATTCCTCTTCATTGAATTCGCATAAATCCATAATTTTCATTATGTTTAGTTGATTAATATGTTTTTATTCTTCTCTCATGACTCCATTGTCATTCATATACTCCATCTTAGTTGATATATCATCAATTCCCAGTATGTCATACTTACAATGTATGTAAGCCCTAATATCTTCTACGTGTAACATGCCATACGAGTTTGGGAAAATGATTCCTCTGGATCCTCTTCACATTATTTGAATGGATGTTTCTTAAACTTATACCTAGGTCGATCTCTAACATCGAAAATAATAGGTGCATCCATGGCTAGATGATGAAAATACCTTTCTTCCGCCGAATTCTGAGTTTATCCTTCAATCAATCACACACGACCAATGTAGAATAATCTGAACTTCTCTAATTTCTGATTTCATTAGCTCACTCTTCATTAAATGGTAAAGAGATAGGTCATCAAGTGGTGCTTTATACAAGTTTAATTTATGAATTTCACTTTCACTTAAAACTGTCCAGTCGGTTGTTAGATCTCGCGAACAAAATATATGTGTTGGTTGATGTTGCAATCTGAGATGTATACTTCATGATGTCGGCCAAGATTATACCCAAGCTACATGAGTTCAATCCATAAATTTTAGGGTAGGATATATTCTGGTGTCTGTATCCAATGCTCCCCCTAAGGCCATGATCGACCAATTAGGTTGATTCTCTTTCTACCATCAGGTGAAGATCCAGTAGCCTCTATTGACTCTCCTTGAACCAATGTCTTCACTTTTTTCTTTGATCTTCCATATTTTACCATTGTTTCTATCTTCTGCCTTCTTAAAACAACTTTCAAAGTCACTCTTCAAATCTGCAACACTCTTACCAATATCATTTCCATTCTTTTGTGAATTCATAGGAGGTGGTACTCTTTTGTTGTCTGATCCATTATACCTGAAAATTTTTGCTATATGTCCTGGATTGTTGCATTTGTAACATATAAGATGTCTTCTTTCTTGATTAACTTGCAGCTTGCATTACTTCTCAATGTGTCCAATTTTATTACATTTGTAGCATGTAGGTTTCACTATAGATTTTCTTCCATTGTCTTGTCTATATCCTGATTGATTAGGTTTTCTGCATTCTGCTTTTTCGTGCCCATATCCATTACAATTAAAACAATAACTAGAAAAATTTCTAAAATGGGCATTACCTCTGCAGTCTCTCTTCATGTGTCCAAATCTGTTGCAGCCAAAGCATCTTCCTCTGAAGGGTCTGATTTTCTCTTTAGGCTCTTCAATAGAAGGTTTCTCAGCATCGATCTTCTCATTTGATTTCTCTTCCTAATTCTTTGAACATTCAGCTTCATTGAAGCCAATACCAGTCATATCACCTTTAGGTTTCTCTTTGTCTCTTTGTTCATCAATCAAATCATTGTTGGTGTGAAGTTTCTCAATGTGTTGTTGAAGATTTGATTCTATTTAGTTAGTTGATTGTATGTTTGTCATTGATGACAACATATAATATACAACAACATCTGTATGAACTTATCAAAATGATGATATCAAGCCTTGCGCAGTTATATCTATGTTGTAGACATGCTGGTGATGTTATGTTCATGCACGTAGGTCCAGATATGTTGGTTCAGTCAAGTTGTGTAATTCTGTTATTGGAAGTTATAATTTTGGAAGTGTATCTGTACAGAGCCGACGTATTTGATGTGTTTCTTGAGTTGTGCCTATCTTCAAGATATGCATGGATATATTCATCATTAGTTATGAGTTAACTATCTTTGGTTAAGTGTGCCTATCATGTTACATCAAGATCGTGTTGTTTGAGTTGATTTGGTGAAGCCGACTTAGTGAAGCGTCGCGTCTGTTTAGTTTGACTTGCACAGACTTAATATTGTTTGTGTGATTAGTTAAGTTGACTAAGATGTTTTTGAAGTGTTTCTAAGAGCCGTCATGACCTTCTACTTTGGAGAAGATACTTATAGTAGTTTTTTTGTGAATGCAATGTGTGAATGATAAGAAAAGAGACAGAAAAAGTACAGAGCAGAATATCAGAGTTGTTTCATTCATCAAGGATCTATGTGAAGAAGCAGTTGAAGATTAAAATTCATTATAACTGATCAAGACAACAGGTGTACTCTACAGTTCATCATTATATATAGTGTATATCTGTTCTTCTGAAGGTTGTAGCCTTCACCATTAAAGCAATGAGTTTTTGGACAGTGAGTCCACACCCCTAACAGGGTTATTTGTAAAACACTCCTAATAGGGTCAGACCCTTAACTAGGTCACTATACTTATTGCATTGTAAAGAACAACTCCTAACAGGGTTGCATGATCTTCTAACAGGGATTACTATAAACTAGTATAGTTCATTGTGGGTGCTAATTCCCACTAGGTTTTTTACCATTTGGTTTCCCTGTAATCAAATTGTGGTGTTGTGTACTGTGTTATTTGAATGTGCATTTACTTTGTGTTAACCTGGATTAATAAGTACAAAGAAGTTAAAGTTACTGATAACTGATTCACCCCCCCCCCCTCTCAGTTATCCTTTGGGACTATTCTAACAATTGGTATCAGAGCCAAGTGCCTTGGAGAGAAAGCCTAACAGCTTAAGGTAGATCAGATGGCATTTTTCAGAAAAGAAAGTCCTAAGTTTGATGGAGAGAACTATATGGATTGGAAGAACAAAATGATAACACATCTTCAGTGTGTTGGCTTTGATATCTTTGAGATTTATACACAAGAAGTTGATATTCCATCTCTGAAAGACCTTGCAAAGGATGATGCTACAACAAAATAGAAGGATGTATTCACATCCAATGCTATTGCCAAAAAATCCTTCACTAGTGCCTTATCAGATAGTGAATTTTTTAAGATCAAGAAAGTTGACAAAGCTTATACCATATGGAAGTATTTAGAAGATATGTTTGAAGGAGATATTCAAGCTAAGAAAGCATGCAGGAAGACATGGAAAAAGAAATATAACAATCTTGAGATGTTACCTGAAGAAAACATTAGAGCTTATAATCAGAGGATAAATGAAGCAGTATCTGGAATTAGAAACAATGGTGGAGAAAATTTAGAAGAAGACATAATGGACAAGCTAATGACTACATTGACAGTAGACCATGAAAGCAAGATCAACATTCTAGATGAGACCATGCAGTTTTCTAAAGACTTCAAAAGAGAGACTTTGATTAGTAAGATCTCTGCATTTGAGATATCAAGGTTGAAGAATGAACCTAAAAGTGAAACAACTTTCAAAGCCTCAGTCCACGGTAAGAAATCCTCACACATCTCTAGCCATAGTGAGAAAGAAGAAGTTGATGAAGAACTAGAAGATATTATTGCCATGATTGTTAAAAGACAAAAGAAAGGCAAAGGAAAGTATGAAGGACAACTTCCATTCAAATGTTTTTCATGCAACAAGATTGGTCACTTTGCATCTAAGTGTCCCACAAGAGTCAAGAAATTCATATCTGATTACAATCCTAAATACAAGAAGGAATGTTACCATGTTGAAGAAGGTGTAACTGTATGCACCCTAAAATGGTCGCCTAGACTTTGGGCCCCATTTCTCATTTTTATCATTTTATCAAATTTCTGAATCAATGCTTTGGAACATTTTCAATTCAAATCAATTTCCTTGATCAAATTGTCATTAATTCAATTATTCAATTATTTCAATATTTCCTAAGGCTTGATCATTTTTATTTAATTAAAAGATTTAATCTCCCTTTAAATTAAATTCATATTATTTAATTAAATTCAATTCCTCCCATTTAATTAAATAAAGTTCTTCTAATTTATTTAATTATAAAGAAAACCCCTCTTTTAATTAAATAAATAAAAATCCCCACTTAAAGCACTTTATTTGTTGAAAGAGACAATAAATTAAATCAAAAAGTAAATAAAAATCCCTTTTTCATCACATCCTTTTAAGTGGTGGATTTTTGCCTCTTAATCATAGCCTTTGATTTTTGCCTCTTAATCTCAATCGTTCACTTTTCTTTAAAAGGAGACCTCTCCTTCTCAATCAACAACACATCTTTTTCATAGTATTGTTATGCTGCAGGTTTGGAGAGCAATTTTGGAGGAGCATTTGAGCATTTGAGCTTGGATATTGCAACTTCTCTCTTCTTGTCTCATTCTTCTTGCATCCATGACTTTTTCATATAGATTAGAATCATGTTTATTTTCATAGATTAATCTTGCATTTGTATTTCCTTTCATAGATTTAGCCATGCATTGTTATCATTTAGATTAATTTCCTTTTGATGCATTGCAATCATATAGTGTAGATCTCATGTTTCATGCATTTGAATATCTCGTTTCATGGTGTACTTGCATAGGCACAACTAGGTCAATATGAGGGCCTCTATTGCATATCTTTACACTCCATGACTAGAGAGCTATCGATCGATATTTGAGGCCTCATTCTTGAGCAACCTTGGATGGAATGATTCATAGAAGTGTGACAACATTTATGCGCATAGTTTTGGCGCCCACCGTGGGGCAAAAGATTCATTTTCTATCTTAATAGCTATTTTTAGTCAATTTTATTTTCGGATCTGAAATTTTCATCTTTTTTGTACTTGCTATTTTTGTCTGTAGTGAAAGTTTGCACGAGCTTTTGTTGGTCTTTGCATGAGATTGTGCTAGTTCAGGTGTTTCTTCACGTGGTTCAAAGTGTTTCCTCACATGAGAAAACTATTTCTTCACGCGGCTCGAAGTACTTCTTCGCATGGCTCGTATTACTCCTTCGCACGAGATTCAGTATTAGTGGTCTATTTTATCTGGTTTACATTTTTTTTCATTTCTGTACTTTCTGAGCATTCTATCATGCGACAGAGCATATCTTCACATGAGCTTTCTATTTCTTCACACGGCTCTGTGCGAATCTTCCCGTGAGATTTCATAACAAAGAACTATTTTTTATTGCTATATCGATTAGATCTCTGATTTTTCATGCTAACCACTAATGTTTACTATTTCTAGTGGTTTGTGATTTGTTTTTATTGGTGGTGTTTCTGATTTGGACTTGCTTGGATAAACAACAAAATGATTCATGTTTCTTTGGATTTGAGGTATTTTGTTGATCTCTATAACATTTGGATTTTGGAAATAAAATGAACATCTCATGTGTTTAGCTTGAGTGTTTCTTGCTTTTATAGATCACATTTCCAAATTGGTGCTCTAAAATGGACCTAGATTTTCTTTCTTGCATACATGTTTCACATAGTAATTAGGCCCTATGAACACTATTTGTGGCGATCTTGAGAGAGTGGGCTTCATTC
>MU228530.1:2928600-2938938 GCA_018584345.1 Thuja plicata | reverse complement strand
CAATATGAGTACAATGACCTAGTTAAAGGTCTAACCCTGTTAGGAGTCTTTTACAAAACCCTGTTAAAGGTATATGGCTCACTGCCTAGGCTCACTGCCCAATAAGATGAAGGCTAAAACCTTCTGATAGTTGATATACACTATATCAAAAGTGAAATGTTGTGATGACACTACTGTCTGATTAGTTCCATGTATGTGTGAATTCTCTTACTCTCTTAAAGAGATTTATCTCATACTGCTCTTCTATATCTTTCTCATACATAATATTTGACACTTTTAACATAACTTTACATTATATATTTATATGTTCATAACCCAATAGACGCGACTCAAAACAAGACTATAGTCATCCCTAAAACCATAATACACAACGCTTCCAAGAAATTCAGCTTAAGCGTGTTTACAACAATACTAATTACATCATTACAAACATATAATCAAAGGTGCTTGGCCATTACATAACTTAATAATTCACGTTGATCAAAACACTAGTCAGCTTCCATGCTCTGTCTTCTGGACTGCTGGTGTACTTACCTATCTGTAACTTCTCTATACAATCATTCTATACTATGCATGTCTAGACTTAGTATGTAGACATCTGATAGAACATATATCTAAATGTGCATACTGTGATTTGATCTCTCACACTTGCGCTGATGTGTTGATCGATGTATATCTTTGTCTTCCCTGTTTCCATACTTAGTCATTTTATCTTCTAAGTTATCTTTGACAGAAACTTAGTATGACTTTGTTTCCATGATGACAACACAAAATAAGTCATGCATCCTCTAGGAGTCAACTTGCCAACAATCTCCCCCTTTGTCATTTATGGCAACAAAGGAATGTGGCCAAGTTTCTAAAAATGACTTAATCACAAAAACTGTCTATCATATACATATACTGCTCCCATATATACACATTCTCTATTACTCCCCCTTTGACATTAATGACAAAGGTGTACAAAAATTGTAAGTCTTCTACATACTTACTCCATGTAAACTTTAGGGTACACAATCTGAAGAGATTGGATCTCTTTCTACCAAAATACTTTCATTGCATCAACTGTCTGAAGATGCGCGCATAAGGCATATGTCAGTTTCTCCATCTTTATCAAATCCATGAAAGGACCTTGATCATATGTCACAATGGTGGCATCAATCTATTTGATGTTCTCATTTAGAACTGCTAAAGAGGGCGCAAGTGCATTTCTCAATTGAGTTTGTCTGACTCTTATCTTGCTGATCTCTAACTTAGCCTTTTCAATTTTATCCAACTGACCTTGATAGAGATTGTTACATATGGTCATGTCTTGGGTAGATGTCTCAACTGATTTTTTGATAGTGTCCACCATGATCTCAACCTCTTCTATCTTCTTGATATGTTCAGAGGTGTACTTCACTCTGTCCATGTAGTTTTCTATAACCTTTTTACCTTTAGCTGCTAATTCTTTCAATATGGATTGCCCAATCTTTAGATATTTTAGTTCTAAGGTAAAATTCTTTATCAATTCATTCAATCTCTCCTTTTTATATTCATCTTCTACAATTCTAGTAGCAGAGTCTACTAGATCTGTAAAGTGTGCGTTGAAGCTTGTTAGAATACTGTCAACATCTTCAACTGATTGAATCTTGGATACTTTCTTATCTGTAGGTACTAAATCATTCAGAATGTTAACTGACTCCAAGAAAAGAGGGTTCCTCATAACCTATTTTTATTTTTCCTTTTCCATAGCTAGCACGCTGATCTTTATTAAGTCCTCTTCTCCCCACGCATCTAGACTTGTTGAATCAGGAGTTAACCTTGACAACAATGAAGTAGATGGTAAAGTGGATGGAGTGAATATAGTGTTTTGACTGGTATCCATGCATTCACTCTTTACTGGTTTCTCCTTGATTGGTGTCTCATTTTCTTGAGTATCTTTTTCTTCATTCAAGTCTATTGGATCATTGGAGGGAACTTCATCCTGTTGTATAGATGTATTATTAGTGCACATCTCTTTATTGTGTACAAATGCTTCATCAACTTTGTCCATGTCTTTGTTAGATGTTGTCATGGATATCTTGATATTATCAACCATTATAGTATCTTCTGAGTCTTTTGATGTATCAGAAGTTATTGTTACTGAGGGCGTTGAAACTTGTGGACTTGTCATAGGTGCTATCTGAATCACTAGTTTAGTAACTTGTTTGGGAGGAGCTGGAGTTACCTTTGTTGTAGGCATCATTGATGGATACATGTGTCTATCCATAAACACTTGTGTAAATGCCTTTTCAGTTTCTTTTCCTATCTGCTCATACTCTTTGTTCATAATCTGTAGAGTTCTTGTCTTAGTTCTGAGATGAGGTTTCACCAGATCTAATAGAATTGTCTTCTCAGCATGTGAGCACATAGGGAGAAGATTATCCAATGTTTCTTCTCTTATCCTCATGTCTTCCTCAATTTCATGTCTCTTCATTATCTCTATTATGTTCCATAACTTATCAGGTATCATTGTCTTGAGTTCAAGAACTAACTTCTTAAACTTGATCATGTGAGTGATGATCATAGAATGTATCTCAGTTTTATCAATCTCTTGATACTTTTCATAGACCTTGGAAATAGCGTCTAGTCTACCTTCATTTACAATCCTATTCTGTAAGACATTTAGACTAGGTCTAAATCCTACCTCAGGAGGAGCTTGAGTATTCCTTGCTTTTTTATGTGTGTTCTATGAGGATGGGTGATTTGTGGGCACTTGCTTCCTTCCTCTAGACTTCTTGCTTGGTATAGAAGGTGAAGATGAGTCTAGGTCAATGGTGGTAGAGGGCACAGAGGTTCTCTCTACTTTCTTATTCTTCTGGATTTCATCAGTCTTCTCAAGTTCTTTGGCTATCTTGGCTTCTCTAGCTTTGTCAAGATCTTCTTGAGTGACTCCGTGAACTTTTAGAATGCTAGATGTAATCTTACATGCTTTTCTTTTGTTATCAGCACTATATAATACAAAATCAACTACATTATTCTTCTCTTTGTAAGTGCCCCATCTGGGCTCATTGGGATCTTTGGGTGCAGACAAAAGGACTTGTGCATATCCTTCCAATACATGTTCCTCCAATTCATACCCAAGTGGATGAATCCATTTAGTTTTGGGCTCAACTGCCTCCATACAAGTGCAGTCAGTCTCTACCATGAAGCATATGGTTTCCTTATACTTTTTAACAATCTTCTCAGGTATCCTAAACTTCTTCTGCATCTTGATCCTAAAAGATTTGATGTCCATGTCCATAGCATCCCTTGCACTACTCTCTAATGTGGCTTTTAGTGAAATTTGAGACATTGTAGGTTTGCTTCTATCTAGGTACAGATTTGCAACCTTACCAACAATATGGAAATATAGATAGATGATCAGAGACCCAAACCTGGATGTTTTTTCTTGTCATGCTTGATAACTCGAATGTTGTCCATCAATTGACCACACAGTATCTCACATAGATTGAACTGAGTGTTATCCTTCACTATTCTGATAGCTTCTAGAACTATGGCCGCTGACACACCATTTAATCTGCTTGCATGTTGGAACTTGTAACCAAGGATCATTGTTAGAAGCCTTATTTATTCTTCCTTGATAGGATCAACTGTCATGCCATGTCTGTCACTTCTGGATAGACATGCTTGCTCAACCTATTTCTTGACATCTTTCCCAGTAGGAAGAACTGGTCCAGTATTAGGAAGTCCAGTCATGTTGTGAATTAGGTCTACAGTAATACAAATAGAGATTTCACCAATCCAGAAAAGATCATCATAAATCCTGCTCAACAATATTTTAACCCATTTTGGTTCATAGAATTCGTGCACATTCAAATACTCAAAGATAGGGTTTTTTGTGAGGTGCATGTATTCATCCTTGAATGAATAGTCTGGTTTCATCATCAAAGCCATGAGAGTGGCTATACTATTATCTCCAATTGTTTCCTTCTTACAATAAATGTATGCGCGGATGTCTTCTATGTTGACAACTCCTAACAGGGTTTTGGAGAAAGCTCCTTCCACATCATCCAGTATAGATTTGAATGGATGCTTCTTAAATACAAATCTCTTCCTCTCTAAAATATCAAATACAACTAGAGTCACCATACTTACTTGATGATTTCTTAAATAGGGTTTCACAAAATTCCAAAACAGCGTGATTGCTAGGGTTCTGTTTCAACTTCTCGACCGTGCTTTTTAACCACCAAATCTGTTATGCTTCCATGTTTTGATGCTCAGTGCTCTTGTGCTCTCTAAATTCTATGATCTTGAATGAAAATGTGAAGACAATCAAATATTTACATCTTTTTATAAAAGTTACTGCATTTAATGTTTGCAACCATACACAGTTTTCATAGTGAATCTCAAACTTCATTCAGAATGCATTATAGATAATACGTGTATGCATACTTCATCCAAATATGATCATAAACATAATTTCATAGGTGCATACTCAGAGGTGAGTATACCAGCTGCACAGGGGTTCTGAGCTAGAATAGCTCCCCCTAAAACCAAGAAGGTCTATTCAACCAGTAATAGAGGATGCCTCCACTATGGATGCATCAACTACTTTGTCAACATCATTTTCATTCTTTACTTCAACCCAAATCTTGCTTGAATCTTCTTTTTCTTGAACAAACTTGACTTCTCCTTCTTCAAATAGTGATTTCCTAGGATCCTCTTGCTTTTGAGTTCTGGCTCTACAGAACCTTTAGATGTGTCCAACCTTTCCACATGTGTGACAAATGATAGGAGGTATGATGTTCTTGTCCATCATGTTGCACTGCTTTGTTGTGTGTCTATTGTAGTTACATATCAAATATGTAGTGTTCTGCAAATTTCTTTGAGGTTGATTTCTCTAATTGTTTTGATTCATTCTTCTCTGATTCTGTTGTGACTGATTTCTTTTATTTTTTCTGCAATGTATAGCCCTATGACCAAACTTATTACAAGAGAAACAATAACCATTGAAAGGTCTTACCTCTTTGAAATCTCTTGCCAAATGACCATGTTTGTTACATGCATAACAAGTTCTATTAACTTGCTTGATTTCCCTTTTAGGTGCATCTCTTTTAATCTCTGCAACATTTTCAATTTTCTTTTCTTTTGAAGATGCTTCATGTGCTTTCTTTCTTTCTTCTAATGAATTTACTTCAACTTGTGCTACACTGTATCCAAGACCAGTAGTGTCACCTTTTAGATTTTGTGCATTGAGCTAAGATTGAAGTGAATTAGAACTTGTGTGGAGTTTATCAACCTTATCCTTTTCTTCTATTAATTTAGATTCCATCTTCTTCTTTATGTTCTCCAATTCGAAGACTTTCGTGTTTGCTTGCAAGAGTTCATCTTCTAATTGTTTGTTTTCTTTGATCTTTTCTTCAATAGCAATTTGACTGTATGTTAGCTGTTCATCCAGATTTTCAATTTTATCTTTCATAGACATATTCTCTTCATTGAAATTTTTGACCATTTTCCCTAAATCACTTGTTGAACAATCTTTCAAATCTTTTCTCAATTTCTTGATAAGCATTTGTGAGCCATCAAATTTCAGTCTAAGTTCTTCATTTTCTTTTTCAGATCTATCAAGATCTTCAAGAGTTACTTCAAGATTCTTTTTCAAATTTTTTTCTTCTGCTGAGTCCATGATCTCCTCAAGTGGTTAAACTTTCTTTTAGAGGACCAAAGCTCTGATACCAATTGTTAGAAACACTGAGAGGGGGGGTGAATCAGTGTTTGTCTATTTATTATATTTTAGAAACTTAAACATAAATAAAACATACATCCAATGAAGCTCATAACAAGAACACATAACACATGATATGATTATAGGGAAACCTTGATCAGAGGAAAACCCCTGTGGGAATTAGTACCCAAAAATATTGTACCAGTATAGTGAGCCTGTTAAAGTTCCTTTGCCCTGTTAGAAGTAGTCTTTACAATATGAGTACAATGACCTGGTTAAAGGTCTGACCCTGTTAGGAGTCTTTTACAAAACCTTGTTAAAGGTATATGGCTCACTGCCTAGGCTCACTTCCCAATAAGATGAAGGCTACAACCTTCTGATAGTTGATATACACTATATCAAAAGTGAACTATTGTGATGACACTGATGTTTGATCAGTTCCGTGTATGCGTGAATTCTCTTACTCTCTTAAAGAGATTTATCTCATACTGACTTCATCATACTGCTCTTCTATATCTTTCTCATACATAATATTTGACACTTGTAACATAACTTTACATTACATACTTATATGTTCATACCCAAATAGACACGACTCAAAACAAGACTATAGTTGGCCCTAAAAACATAATACACAATGCTTCCGAGCAAGTTGGCTTAAGCGTGTTTACAAAAATACTAATTACATCATTACAAACATATAATCAAAGGTGCTTGGCCATTACATAATAAAATAATTCACGCTGATCAAAACACTAGTCAGCTTCCATGCTCTATCTTCTAGACTGCTGGTGTACTGATCTGTCTATAACTTCTCCGTAAAATCATTCCATACTATGCGTGTCTAGACTTAGTATGTAGACATCTCATATAACATATATCTAAACATGCATACTCTAATTCAATCTCTCACACGTGCGTTGATGTGCTGATTGATGTATATCTTTGTCTACCCTATTTTCATACTTAGCCATTTTATCTTCTAAGTTATCTTTGACAGAAACTTAGTATGAATTTTTTGCCATGATGACAACACAAAATAAGTCATGCATCCTCTAGGAGTCAAATTTCCAACACAACTTGCCAAGTTGAGCCTTACACCCTCCCATGCCTCTTAAATGAATTTCATTAATAGCTTATTAATGGATATTCCCTCTTGTCCATCCCTCATTAATGCCCAAGGCATTAATGGCTCTTACACCTCATTAATGTCCTTAGGGGCTCCATTAATGAACCTTGTCTCCCCTCTCTCTCTCCCATTCCTCTATAAATTGAAGGGATTTAGAGCTCATAATAAGCCTCAAATTTTGAATTGTAGTGTTTTTATGCCAAGATTTTGAAGGAATCTCAAAGCATTGTTATGCTACCCATTCCTTCCTAGCTTCATACACACTCCAATAGTCACTTTCTTACATAGTTATAATGCTCATTTTAGACTAATATGCATGTTTAAATAGTAAATAGTTTTTTTAAACTTAAATTTTTCATGCTAGGTTGTTTATGTCACTGGTATTTAGCATAATCTGAGGGCTTTTATGTTATTTTCTACACTCATCCTAGTTAGAAAGCAATAGGTCAATGTTAGGGTTTTATATGCTCATTAACCCTTATTTCTCACTAACAGAATGACTTATTGAAGTGTTGTGTTGCAGGAAATAGGTGCACAAATATACACACACATTTCTAGCGCCCACCGTGGGGCTCGATTTCCAACTTGGCCTCATTTTATATCACTTTTTCACTAATTTGCATGCCCAAAATTATGTTACAGGGTCATTTTTGGTCATTCAGGGTCGCATTTGGGATATGCCCTCACACCGCAGAAAATGAGGCTCGCATCCAGGATATTCCAGATCATTTTCAGTTTAGGCTCGCATCTAGGGAGCATTTAATCACATTTGGAGAGAAGGATAGTATCCGGGATTCTTGGATCGCATCTGGGGAGAAAGATAGTATCTGGGATTCCTAGATCGCATCTGGGGAGAAGGATAGTATCTGGGATTCTTAGATCACATCTGGGGAGAAAGATAGTATCCAGGATTCTTGGATCGCATCTGTGGAGAAAGATAGTATCTAGGATTCTTGGATCGCATTTGGGGAGAAAGATAGTATCTGAGATTTCCTGGCTTGCATCTGGTTAAGATCTTTGTTTTCTTCATTTGCTTAATTCTAACACTTAACCAGTTATGTTTCTTGATATCTTGAGCAGCTTAACAAGTGATTGCAGGTTCTATTCAGGAGTTGGAAGACATTTCTAACATGTGTGGTTGCAGGATTTTTCAATTTCTTTCAAATACTAACCCCTTTCAAAGTTTTCCAAACTTAAGACCATTTCTCCACACTTGCTAAAACAACCAGATAATATGCTCTTTTCCTCTTGAGGAAAATCAAAAATTTGGACGTTGTCTTATCATTTGTGATAAAAATCAAGGGTAAATGAACAAGTAATCACATCATATAATTCTTTTGGATCAGTAAATGAACAACACAAATCACTAAATCTTATGGTTCAAAGAACAAGTTCAACTGTTTAATTCATTTTTGGGACATAGAAATTGAACAAAGCAAACTCACTAAATATTGTGGTTAATTGAACAAGGGAAACTTTACTTCTTTCAATCATCTTGTTTTCATTAAAATAGGAACATCTAAATCAGGCACAACATTGATTAAAGGAAAGAACCACTTTGCTTGAATCTGTTTTGGGAGAAAATGGCTTAGATTAGGAGAGTATGCTCTTCTTCTTTGGAGGAATCATAAATCCAGACATCCAAAGCTTTCCAATCCTTTGTACGCATATTTAAATAGTAGAGGGCCTGCCGGTTGAGGAAAAAACCTCCTGGGAATGACCCAAGTGAGGATAGGTTTTACGCCAACCCTTCCAACTCACTATAAATAGTTGATTCCTTGTAGGCTAAAGCCTCGGAAGATGGAGCTGATTTTGTTCATGGAATTTTGACATCATTCCTTGAACATGCTTGGGTATATGTAGAGAGGAGCCACTTGAATCTTTCTTGTGAGACTACATATATTCAGGTACTCATAGGGCTATACGCCTCAATTTTTCCTTGTACAATTCTATGGGGGACGGTTTCGAACGGATTGCCCAATAATCTACAACAACTTCAAATGAAAGAATTCATAATTCACCCCCGAAAGGGTGATAATCTTTGTGCAAGGAAAAAATTAATTTCCCCAAGACACTCATCATATTGTGCCCTCACTTGCATTTGGAGTCGGCTAATACAACATCATGACTGGAGTCATTGTGTGCTTGGTGATGGTTGTATTCTGATTAGCATTTGAGTGTGTACCTAAGTCAACAAGAAAGGATTTTCATCCTTGTTGGCCAAATTTCCCCATCCCTCATTTTGGCCTCTTCTGTGTTTTCCCGCCCAAAATGGCTCAGCCCTTTTCAAATCTTGCTTTTATGTCATATCCTTAAGTTGCGCGACTGCGCGACGAGCCAAAACGAGGGTCATCACGCAATCGCGGTGAAGTTGTGTTAAAAGTTTTATGTTGTGCGACTGTGCGACGAGCCGCCAATCACGGTCGTCGCTCAGTCGCAACCTATTCTTGCACTTGCTCAAATCACCTCCGACTGAGCGACAAGCTAAAAAATGATGTAATCGCTCAGTCGCGAGCTATTTTTTAAGTTGGCATGTTGTGGTCGCGCACTCGCTAATCAAAAAGAAGAAAGGAAAAAAATCCCCCGACTGCGCGACAAGCAAGAACAGGGCCTCATCGCTCAGTCACTGAGAAATACACATGAAGGAGGAATAGGTCACGACTGCGTGATCAAGGAAAGAAAGTGCTCGTCGCGCAGTCGCCGAGCAGAAGACCGGAAAAGATAGTTGAGTACGAGTGCGCGACGAGTAAAAATAGGACTTGGTCGCTCACTCGTTGAGCAAAGGACACAAATCAAAAA
Source organism: Thuja plicata (assembly GCA_018584345.1). Lineage (NCBI taxonomy): Eukaryota > Viridiplantae > Streptophyta > Pinopsida > Cupressales > Cupressaceae > Thuja > Thuja plicata. Next base: position 2,929,324 of record MU228530.1, on the reverse strand, counting down.
TAGCTCATGAGTGCGTGACGAGCTGAAGTAGTGGCTCGTCGCCCAGTCGCCAAGCAAAGGGCGAGCAGAGGAAACAGGGCGCGAGTGCGCGATGGAATGAAAGGTAGCTCATCGCGCAGTCGCTGGGCAATACACACAAATGGAAAATGATTTGCGGGTGAGCGACGAGTTGGGGAAAGAAATGGTCGCTCAGTCGCCGAGCTATAAAGCTAAAGAGAGTGCTGCTCGCAAGTGCGCGACCGAAAGGAAAAAGAGCTCGTCGCGTACTCACCAGTGAATAAAGATAAATCAAGAGGTGCTCGCGACTGAGCGACTAACAAGAGTAAAGAGCTCGTCGCGCACTCACTGTTAAAATGAATGACAGAGTAAGGTCTGGGCGACTGTGCGACCGAAGGAAATAAAAGGCTCGTCGCCCAGTTGCTGAGAAAAGGATAAAAGGAAGGTATGGCTCGCGACTGAGTGATTGATGAAGAGGTTGAGCTCGTCGCCTGCTCGCCCAGAAAGTGCAACAAAGAGAAAACTTCTCGCGACTGCGCGATCACATAAAAGGCAATGCAGAAGAGCTCATCATGCACTCGCGCATAAAATAGAAACATACTTTCAGAGGCTGCGAGTAAGCGACAAAGGCAGAGATGATTTGTTCATTTTACAGGGATTTCCAGGGGAAGATCAGATTGTCTTAAGGACAGAAAGCTGAGATATTTTCTCATCTCTGAGAATCAGA